>JAODAL010005968.1:52500-138285 GCA_025379985.1 Phyllomedusa bahiana | reverse complement strand
TGGAGAAAGTTTCCAAAGGTACAGGATTTCCCTAGCCCCGGGTGTTTTTAAAGGGGGACAGGGGAAAAAAAAATTTTTGGCTTTGGGGGGGATTTTTTAAAGGGTAAAGGGTTTAAACTAAAACTGAAAGCTTTATTTAATTGGGGAAAATCCCAAGCTTTTCCCCTTTTTAAAAAGCCCATTTTCAGTTAAAAGGGGAAATTTAAATTTTTGTGAGGAAGATACAGCAAATATGAAGAAGCATTTGAGAGGGTTTTCCCGTTAAAGGATGTAACTTTTTGTTATCAGTTTCCCAGGATGGGGGTTTTGGGTTTTAATAATTCTCTCCCCCTTTAAAATTTTTCGTTTTACTGGAAACAACTACAAAGTTTTGGGCCCGATGCTTCCCAGAAATTTTTTAAATCAGAGAAAACATGGCCCAATGAAATTTTTTCAGAAGCTCCCAAAATATGGAATACATCCGCCCCCTCTCAAAATCAAACGCGCCGGCGCTTGTTTTGTTTACGGATCATAAAATATGTGTGAAATTGAAATTGTTTTGTCAGAATTCTTGGAACATGAATGAGATTCGAACCAGAATTTCTGCGTTTCGGGACTCGTTTCAAAATTCGGCCGTTTAATGCCCCCTGATCGTGTTTTGGGGAGTACGGGACAAAGGGGGACCCCCAGTGTTGGTAAAGGGACCCCCAAACACCGTTTGCCCCGGGGGCCCCCATACAAAAGTAGGGTTGAAAGAGGTGCATTTGACACCCGGGTTGGGCTCGGGACCCCCTAACACTTTGGGGTTTTAGCAGAGGTGCAGTGTTTTTTCGCCTGTCCTTTTTCCCCCTACACATTTAGGGTTAGCAGAGGTGCAGTGACATCCCCCACCCAAAAGGGCCCTTTACAAATTAGGGGTTACCCGGGGTTCATTTGAACGCCCTTCTGCTCGAGGCCCCATAACAGTGGGTTTAGCGGGAGGGGTAGTGACACCCAATCTGCTCCGGGGCCCCATAACAGTAGGGTTGGGCAGAGGGGTGTGCCCATCCATTGCTCCAGGGCCCCTTTAAACACATTTGGGTTAGCGGGAGGGGAAAGTGACATCCGCCCTGCCCCTGTGGCCCCAAAATTTTTAGGGTTAGCAGAGGGGGGCCGGAACCCGTCTGCCCCGGGGCCCCCATTACAGATAGGGTTAGCAGGGGTTTGCAGTGCACCCGTCTGCTGGGGCCCCATCCCACAGCAGTGTTAGTAGAGGTGCAGTGCATCGTTGTTTGGGCCCATACACAGTAGGGTTAGCAGAGATGCAGTGAAAAGCTGCTGCTAAAGGGGCCCATACCAGTAGGATTAGCAGGGGTTTGCAGTGACATTTGCTGCCCCGGGGCCCCCTTCACAGTAAGGTTAGCGGGGTTTGCAGTGCATCCTTTCTGCTCTGGGCCCCATCCCCACAGTGGGGTTTTACCCCCAAGAGGTGCAGTGACACCCATCGTTTGGGGGCCCTTTACACAGTCGGGGGTAAGCAGAGGGGTAGTGAATTGGGTCTGTCCGGGGCCCCATACCCCTTTGGGTTAGCGGGAGGTGCGTGGAAAACCCGTCTCCTCCGAGGCCCCATACCCCATTTGGGTTAGCAGAGGTGCGGTGAACCCTTTTTGCTCCGGGGCCCATCCCACAGTAGGGTTAGCAGGGGTTTCCCAAGTGAAAAACCATCGGTCCAGGGCTCCTTACACAGTGGGGGTTGGGAGAGGTGCAGTGCATCCGTTGCTTTTCCCCCATATTAGTAGGGTTAGCAGAGGTGCAGGGGACCCCTTTCTGCTCCGGGGCCCCTTTTTAAAGAGTAGGGTTAGCAGGGGTTTGCCATTTGGACATCCTTTCTTCTAAAAGGCTCCATAAAAAAGGGGTTTTAGTGAGGTGCAGTGATTTTGTTTTGCTCCGGGCCCCCTTTTACACAGGGGGGTTTAAAGCAGAGATGCAGTAAAATCTGTCTGTAAAGGGCCCCTATAAACAGTAGGATTAGCAGGGGGTTGAGTGCATTTGCCCTGCCCCGGGGGCCCCAAATTACACGTGGGGGTTAGGCAGAGGTCCCGGGACATCCATTGCTCGGGGCCCCCATACACGGTAGGGTTGAAAGGGGGGCCCAGTGACACCCAAATTCTGTTTGGGGCCCCCCTAAAATTTGGGGTTTTTAGCAGAATTTCAGTGAATCTGTCTGCTCCGGGGTTTCCCTACACAGTGGGGTTAGCGAGATGAAAGTGACATCCTTTGCTCCAGGGCCCCATCAAAAGTAGGGTTAGCAAGGTGCAGTGACATCAGTTGCTTTTTGGGCCCCATACACAGTGGGGAAAGCAGAGGTGCGGGTGAAAATTCCTTTCGCTGGGGGCCCCCATACACAGTAGGGTTTAGCAGGGGGTTTTTAGGGGGCCCACCCATCTGCCCCGGTCCCCATACACAGTGGGGTTTTGCAGGTGAAAGGGGACACCCCATTGCCCCGGGGCCCCATACAACCAGTGGGGTTTTAGCAGGGGCGTAGTGACACCCTTTTCTGTCCGGGGCCCCATACACAGTAGGGTTGGGCAGAGGGGTGCGTAAAAATCGGGGGGTCTGCCCCGGGGCCCCCAGACAGAGAAAGGGTTTAAACGAGGTGCAGTGCCCACCCGTTTGCCCCGGGGCCCCATAACAGTAGGGAAGAGGGGTTTGCAGTGACTTCTGTCTGCTCGGGGGCCCCATAAACGTGGGGTTTAAGCAGAGGTGCAGTGACATTCCCCTTTTTTCCTGTCCCCCAAAACACAGTGGGTTAGCGAGGGGCGTGACTTCACTTGCTCCGGGCCCAAACAGTTGGGTTGCGGGGGGCGTGAAAATTCCCCTGCCCTTTTCCCCATACACATTTTAGGGTTAGCAGAGGTCCCAGTGAAATCCATCTGCCCCCGGGGGCCCCCATAAAAACATTTGTGTTAGCAGAGGTTCGGTGAGCCCCGTCTGCCCCGGGGGCCCCTTTTACACGTGGGGTTAGCAGAGCAGCAGTGACTTCCTTTGGGCTCCGGGGGTCCCATACCAGTAGGGTTAGCAGAGGGGGCAGTGACATTCGCCTCCCTTCCGGTAACCCATAAACGTGGGGTTAGCGAAGGGTGAGGGGACATGGGTTTCTGCTCGGGGGGCCCCCATACCATTTTGGGGTTTAAAGGAGGGTGCAGGGGGACACCCTTTTTCCCCGGGGGGGCCCCAGGCTTTATCTTTTTTGCCCTGGTCCATTTGGGGGCTTCTGTGATCAAAAAAAAGTAAATTTGGGAAATCTTTTTTAAAGGGGGTCCCACCATTTTCCCACTTTTGATGGATATGGGAAAAGGATCTGGTTTCATACTGACGCGGGTTTGGGGTTTTCTGAAGTGAAAGCAATTATCTCCAGTTTATAGGAGCAGTAGCCACAGCATTTTCTTATGTACAGTATTTATATAACTGTATCCCGGGGGCTGTGATTATGTAGCAATTAACCACCTGGGTGTAACATTGATCCCGATCATCTCATGTTCAGTAATGAATTAATACTCGCTGATGATGGAATTAGAGCGCCTTGTGATTCCATTTTTCTCATCTGTGACATGGGCAGAGTCTGCTGCCAAATCTCCTGGATAATTTGGTTGGGCTGAGCTCACACAATCCAGGTGTTGTTTTTTTCTATTTTTGCCACCAGGGGGAGAGCCCCGCGCTGCTTTGATACATGATTTTAGATTTTGGGGCTGTGAATTGCATTTTGGGGTTTTTAGGGATAAATTCACAGTTTGGGGTCAAAATTATTATGCCCGGCAAAAATTTGGGATGCCCCAGGGACAGCAGCAGCTTCAAGGGTGGAGTAACCCCAAAAAGGGCAGGTAGGTTGTCACAGGTAAACTGGGGGCCACAAACTGCTGGAGGGTTCCCTAAAATAACACAAAAAAACATCCCGGGGCCCCACACATGCTTAAACTAGGGTTTGGGAAAATTGGGGGAGGGTTTAGTACTTGTAAGCCTTGTTCTGTCCCCCTTTAGGGAATGAAAGGGGTTTAACTGGTGGTGGATGATAGGGGACTGGGGGGACTTTCCTATCTTTGTTTTCCCGAATTTTTGGACAGGGAAAAGGACCAAAACAGGTAAACTTAGTAGATATTGTAAAACAGTGGTAAAGAAAAAAATTTTTTTGGTTTATTCACCCTTTGGGTACAGCAATGATCCTGATCAGAAATGTGGGTTTCTTTTTATAGTATAAAACCCTTGGGGCAGTTTTTTGCTGGGTTTTTTGTTGCGTTTGCTGCTCTGTTGTTTTGTTTCACTTCGTGTTTTCTGTTTTTCTGCGTCTGTGGTCAGAAAATTTAAGTTCTGCTAAACCCAAAAAAATGTGTGCTTCCCGTCACATTAAATGAAAAAAAATAACAGGAAAAGACCCCGCAAAATCCAAAAAAAAAAACACTCCCCAAAAGAAAAATTTTTCGAAAAAAAAGACCAAGGGGGGGGCCCTATGTTAAAATTTGGTCAGCGATGGCCGGCAGCCCAAAATACAAATAAAAGGAAAGGATAGAGAAAAGGATGCAAAATTAAACAGGGTTTAATAACAATACCCATAATGAAGGAACAGCCACTCCCGTTGAAAATTCCCAATTTTGGGGGGTTTCCCCCTTTTTAAAATAATTTTCTATAAAATATAGTCCACAACCTGTAAGAAAACATGTTAGAATGCAATATAAACACTAAGATAGTCCTGTTTATCAACTTAGGAATATGGAGTAAAGTTCGACACTGTTCATCCTCCAGGAACATTCTCAATGGGCAGTATCAGAATAAGTTCGTTGATTGGCCTTGCAAATGTTTTAGGCTCACCCTTCCTGGATATCTTCAACTCCATTTTCCGGATCTTGCCATCTTTGCTAGGAAGAACCTTTGTAACTAGTCCCATAGGCCAGTCAATCCCTTCAGTTTGTTCCTTCATCAAGATGAGGTCTCCTTCTTTCTGATGTGGTTTGTGGTGTTGCCATTTCTTTTTCTTCAGTGAAATGCGACTGGGTGGAAGGAATGCATTGTGGAAACCACAGGGAAGCGGCTGATGTGGAGGCACTGAGCTGGAGGGCAAATATTTTGCATCTCCTTTGTTAATTCCTGGTCCCAAATGATGAGTAGGTGACTCTGATAGAGCTAATGACAGGCTTTGGTAAGTGTGTTCCTTTCTTTCACTATGGTCTCCTTGGGGCTCCAGCCGGTGATGAGCAGACTTTCGACTTGTTCCCTTGGCACTTTGGGATTCCTTGGGAGGAATCAGTGGATCACCAGCTAAAGGTTGCTGTCTGTGTAGAGTCTCCAGCTCCTTTTAGCGGATAGTTTCTGCCGAAATCTCAAGTCTGGCCAAGTTCTGCTTCCGTGAAATTTCTTGCTGTCGTGCAAACATTTTCAGCTTGGGCTGGTTGCAAGAAACCTGGACTCTGACACAATGCAGATGGCTCCCCAAGAAATTGTGGTCTCAGGTGTGGCCTCAGAGTGATGTGAGGGGTGTTTTGTGGTGACAGCAGTGGAGGCGGGTGAGACATCTCTCTGTCAGTGAAGTGGGAAGTATCCCAATACTGTAGCTGGCCTTGCTTCTTCCTCTGTCTCGCGAAGTTACTGGAGGTGGATATGTGAGCTTCCATTGCTCCGGGGTTACGCACCACAACAGCTGCCACTTCTTGTCGTGCCCAGAGCAGATCACTGTGGGTTGGTACTGCTCTGGTGTTGGCCAGCTGGTACAGCCGTTGTTGTTGTTCCTCAAAATGCTATCTCATTAAGTTGCTGATCATATGTCTGTAGTGCTCTTCAGGGGTCAATTGAGCCAATGGCTCTCTAGCAACGGAGTCTGAGAGTTTTCTTTGGAGACTCAACTTCTGGCTTTATTGCTTTCCAGTGGGCACTCGCTGTTACTGTTGGTAAAGCATTCTCGCTTCTTGCCTGCAAAGTCATCTGTAGAGGCAAAACTGAGGGATGGACATTTCTCTTATTCTGATTTCTCGGGCATAAACTAGTGGTGGCGCTGATGAAGGTTGGAGATGATGTTGGGAAGGTCGCTGTGTGGCTGCAAGATGTGTCTTGGAAGGAGATGTTTAAGTCCCAATGCGCCGTATCAGCACTCCTCATTCTTCTTTGGGATGGATCCGGTTCTTCATGGTTGTTTGGAATATTTTCTCCATAAATGTGACAACGTGTTTCTCTCTTTTCAGGCTTGCTGTTTAGGTACGCTGAAGAGAGTTAAATCTTGACAATGCTTGTTCTGGTTATTTGGGAGTCTTACTCTGGAAAGCTCGGCAAGGGTAATGGAGAACCCAGTGATCGGTTTCATCCTTAGAGAACTCACATGTCCATTATCTTGAGGAATTCTCTGTCTTCTACTGACAAGTCAACTTTATTGTCGTCCTTAGTTGTGAAAAACACTGGATCTCCCCAGGTTGTCAGCATAGGGGGAGGAATGACGCTGGCATGCTGTATGAGGTTCTGGAGCTTCTACTTTCATTCATGTGATGAGGGCATGGCTTAATGTAAGATGTGCGTCCGTCCCCTTGCACGCAAGTCTTAAATGAGTCAATTTCTGGTTGATCTAAGCATACATTTCCTATGACTACCCATCCCAAGTCTAGTCTCTGGGCGTACGGGGCGTAGTCAGGACTGTTACACTGTTGGCGCACCTTGTTGTACCCTTAGATTGTCTTGCCAAGCAGGAGTAGAATTCGGCGTTTATCCAAACTTGGGATAACGCGTGGTAGGTGCCTTAGGTGTGGTTGGTGAAATGGCAGCTTCTGGGTAGGAATCTCTACTGTTGTTCAGGTATATGGTCGCATTCGATACAGTGTAGGCTGGGGGTATCTCTGTATCCCGTTGATAGGAGAAGCGATGAATCCCTGTGCTCTTCTGCAACAAGTCTCTATGCTGCCTGAGCAGGTATTTAAGGTATAGGGTTTTGTGGGTCCTTTGATCCAAATGCTTCAAGAAACTTAGGTCCAGCTTAAGGACGGTTGCTTTGGTCGTCAATGATCGCGTACATTTTTACAGCTTTTCTGGTTGACTCTCTGGGTAAACCTTGATAAGACTATTTCTGGCACAACATTTGTCCCTTTTGGCTCTCTCCACATACCTCTGAGCATGAGCAGGAAACATCTGTGGCAGGTTAGTGGTGTTTCTGGGCTCCTGCCATGGCTTGCAGCGGGAGTACTGGTCACTGCAGTGGATGAATCACTGGTGAGTGGGGTTGGGTGCATAGCTGTGCCATGTCTGTCGCTGTGACACTCCTCACACTTAATGGAAGATTTACAGTCCTTAGCCATATGCTCCAATTGAAGCGCAGCATCTGAAACATACCCCTAGCTCAGTGAGGATTTTCTTGCGCTCCTGTATGGGTTTGGACCTAAATCCTCTGCATTGGTTTTGTGAGTGAGTTTTTTATGAATGGGACATTCACGATTGAAGGACTGGTCTCCTGACGAGTTAGTATGGTGTTTACCCGTGGGTACTGCAGGTGGTGGCAGGTTGGTCTTTCTAACACTCACACTGTTCTTAAAGTCTCTGTGTTTCTGTGTGACACCTTCATACCTTGAAGATGAATCAGCTGTAGTATTGAGCTCCGGAATCGAGACTGGGGTCATTCTCATCTGGGCCTGCTCATCGATGAACCTGCAGAAATGAATGAATGGGGGAAAGGTGACATCATGTGTTCTTTTGTATCTTGAGACTGATGTTGCCCACTTCACTTGCAAACTGTAAGGCAGCTTTACGACAATTGGATTCACCCCATGGGCGGTATCCAGATAGCATAGTCCAGACAGACGTGGGTCTCTTTTAGCAAGTTCCAGTTCCATGAGCAGATCACTTAAGTCCTGAAGCTTGTGGACTTTTTTGAGATTAATCTTTGGAATGTTCTGCAGTCTCTTAAATAGGGCTTTTTCTATTGCTTCAGCGCTGCCAAAGGTACGTTCGAGTCTCTGCCAGGCTGCAGCGAGACCTGCTTCTGCTTGTCCCACATAGACAGTTCTGAGGCTCTTGATGTGATTTGTAGAGCCTGGGCCCAGCCATTTGACCATGAGATCAGCTCCTGCTCTGAGGTTAGGTTTAAGGTTGGCAATGGCAGCTTTGAAGGTTGCTTTCCAGGCTCTGTAGTCTCTGCCGGTCATCAATTTTTGAGAGGACTGGTGTTAATCAGTCCCTGCTAACCATGTACCTAGCGAACTCAGATATATCTGCTTTCTCATTGCTTGTTGCCATGTCAACTCGTGGTACCCCTTGGGTGTATGGGTTGCCTGGCGTGAAAGGGTGAGATGTTCCCGGGTAGAATGATGTTGCTGCAGGATTGAGCTGTGGTTTAGCCTCTGGAAGTTCTGATGTCCGCTGCTCATGCTGTGGAGCTGGGCCAGAAAATTCCTGGTAGCCATCTTCCTGTGATATCTGTCCTTGAGAAGGCACATCTGGGTGATGGTCACTACTTTGTGTGGGTTCTGTGGGTGGCACCAGAGCTGCAGGTAGAGTTGACTTGGAAGTTTCAGTGTTGTCAACTTGAATGGTATTAGGAACAGTGGGCACTGCAGATAAAAGTTTCAGCACATAGTCACTGGAGCGAACAACTGGATTGTCTGTTTCCTGTGGCAAGCAAACTGGATCGAGACCTTGGCTCATTGCTCGTTCAAGTAACTTTACTTTGGCCAATGCAATTTCCTCTTCCATCTCTATTTGAAGAATCTTTATCCGAGCTTCTGCTTCTGCACTTTCTCTTTTAGCCTGAGCCTCTGCTTCTGCACTTTCTCTTTTAGCCTGAGCTTCTGTCATTAATTCCTTCTCTCTGTAGGCACGTCTTATTTTGGATTGCTCTGCATCGATGCGGGCCTCTAGTATTCTGTCACTCAGGACTGAGCTTCTTGAGCAAGATGATTTGTATGTCCGTGACGAATGTTTATAGGAGTTTGATCTGTGTGATCTAGTCTCCTGTAGATGAGAGATACGGAGTTCTGCTTTATCTTTAGCATTCTGCACCATGACATCTCTTTCTCTTTCCACTGATTCTGCCTTGTTCAGCTCCGTTAAGGCTTCATCGACATTAGAGTCTTTTAAGAAGGTGATATACTTTGCAAACAACCGCTTATATCTTTCGTGTGCTGTATTCAGCCGTGCAACAGCTTCTTGTAGGCTCTCGGCATCACCTTTGAAGGAATGAAAGCCCGACATAAGGGAGGTAACTCGTTCCCATCGCTCTTCCAGGTTATCACAGAGCTCATCTTTTATATTGTGATAGTTTTCAATAAGCTTTAGTGTCGGTTTGAGAGAGCGTTTTGGACGTACAACTTGGTCTGCTGGAAGTGTGAGTTCTGCTTCCTGCTCTTCAAAATCATCAGTATCAAGTTGTCCTTGCTGTGTTTCAACACTGGGAAATTGCACAAGCTGTTTTTCGGCCATTTTTATTTGAGGTGCACTGTCTCTTTAACGAAACCAACTTTTGATTTGGGGGCTAAAAATCGCAGCACGGCTTCTATGGGACACCAGATTAAGATTCCCAGGGTGATTTGAGTGAATTGTGGGGTTTTCAAATCTGGGTGGCTGTAGCAACGTGAGGTATTATGCACATGTGCTTGTTGCTAGGGAGATTTCTGACTGTAGTCGTGGGCTTTAAGCAATTTCTGAATGATGTCTTGGGCTCTAAAGCAATTTCTGACTGTGGTCTTGGGCCTTAAAGCAATTTCTGACTGTTCTGTCCCCACATGAGGCGAATGAAGGTGTAACTGGCTGGTGGATGATAGTGACTGGGAGACTTTCCTACCTTCGTATCCAGAATGTGGAGCAGACAGGACCAAGCAGGCTCAGCTTAGTAGATATAGTAACACAGTGGTATGAAACAGAATGTGGTTTATTCACCTTGGATACAGCAATGATCACTGATACAGAACTGTGGTTATCTTTGTAGTAGTATAAACCTTGGTGCAGTTTGTTGCTGCTGTTTGTTGTTGCTGTTTGCTGCTCTGTTGTTTTGCTGCACTGCTGCTGTTTTCTGTTTTGCTGCAGTCTGCTGGTCAGAAATTGATGCTTCTGCTAGCCCAAAAGATGTGTGCTCCAGTCACATTAAGATGAAAACAACTAACAGGAAATGACACAGCAAAATCCTAAAAAAAACACACTCCCTAAGAGAAAAACTTTACGAACAAAGACAGAGGGAGCATATGTAAATTCTGGTCAGCAGATGGCAGCGCAGCAACAATACATAATAAAGAATGGATGGAGAAAAAGATGCAATAATATAAACAGTTGAATAACAATACCTATAACTGAAGAGAACAGCACAAGGCTTGGTCCTACTCTTCCAAATGTAAGTAATCAGAAAAAGTCCAATTCCATTCCTTTGATAAAGTAGAGTTAGCAGAGGTGCAGTGACTTCCATCTGCTCCAGAGCCCATACACAGTAGGGTTAGCAGAGGTGCAGTGACATCTGTCTGCTCCGGGTCTCATATACAGTAGGGTTAGCAGAGGTGCAGTGACATCCGTCTGCTCCGAGCCCCATACACAGTAGGGTTAGCAGAGATGCAGTGACATCCGTCTGCTCCGGGGCCCCATACACAGTAGGGTTAGCAGAGGTGCAGTGACATCCGTCTGCTCTGGGCCCCCATACACAGTAGGGTTAGCAGAGGTGCAGTGACATCCGTCTGCTCCCAGCCCCATACACAGTAGGGTTAGCAGAGGTGCAGTGACATCCGTCTGCTCCAGGGCCCCATACACAGTAGGGTAAGCAGAGGGGCAGTGACTTCCATCTGCTCCAGAGCCCATACACAGTAGGGTTAGCTGAGGTGCAGTGACATCCATCGGCTCCGGGGCTCCGTACACAGTAGGCTTAGCAGAGGTGCAATGACATCTGTCTGCTCCAGGGCCCCATACACAGTAGGGTTAGCAGAGGTACAGTAACATCCGTCTGCTCTGGAGCCCCATACACAGTAGGGTTAGCAGAGGTGCAGTGATATCCGTCTGCTCCAGGGCCCCATGCAGAGTAGGGTTAGCAGAGGTGCAGTGACATCCCTCTGCTCCAGGGCCCCATACACAGTAGGGTTAGAAGAGGTGCAGTGACATCCGTCTGCTCCCTGCCCCATAGACAGTAGGGTTAGCAGAGTTGCAGTGACATCCGTCTGCTCTGGGGCCCCATACACAGTAGGGTTAGCAGAGGTGCAATGACATCCGTCTGCTCAAGGGCCCCATACACAGTAGGGTTAGCAGAGGTGCAATGACATCCGTCTGCTCCAGGGCCCATACACAGTAGGGTTAGCAGAGGTGCAGTGTCATCCATCTGCTCCGGGGCCCCATACACAGTAGGGTTAGCAGAGGTGCAGTGACATCTGTCTGCTCCGGGGCCCCATACACAGTAGGGTTAGCAGAGGTGCAGTGACATCCGTCTGCTCCGGGGCCCAATACACAGTAGGGTTAGCAGAGGTGCAGTGACATCCGTCTGCTCCAGGGCCCCATACACAGTAGGGTTAGCAGAGGTGCAGTGACATCCCTCTGCTCCAGGGCCCCATACACAGTAGGGTTAGCAGAGGTGCAGTGACATCTGCCTGTTCCGGGACCCCATACACAGTAGGGTTAGTAGAGGTGCAGTGACATCAGTCTGCTCCAGGGCCCCATACACAGTAGGGTTAGCAGAGGTGCAGTGACATCCATCTGTTTCGAAGCCCCATACGTAGTAGTGCAGGCGCCTACAGCAACAGCCAACAATTCTCAAACTGTGCAGCATTAGAAATACCGCCACCGTGCACCCAAAAGCCAATAATCATCCCAACTGATAAATTGCCCCTTTTACCCATGACAGCAGCAAAGGATATGTGTTTAAACAGCCTGTCATGTACCTTATATACCTACTAAGCCAGCGTAGCACACATGACTTCCTTCATCAAATACACCCTGCCAATGTCAAAAGTGGGAAGTGGTCATAATAATGTGACTAGACTGTATAAATATATATATATTTATTTTGAGCTAAAAACTGTATACAGCAAATTGCAAACTGATACATTTTTGGCATTTGGATATTGGATATATACTTTACAAGGTTTTGGAATTATTTTTGCCATTTGTCTGGATCTGTTTAATATCTACATTATATTTTTCTGTATGACATAAGTTGTGCTCTATTTTTGCTTTTTCTTTGATGATGTAATGCTGCAGGTGTGGACCCACTAGCCCACTGGCCGGGTTTACCCTTGAGGGTTGTGACTAACTAACTATTTGGTCTTACCGAGAGCCCCAGATGCTGATAATAGGCTTGACTGCATGAAGTCACCAGGTGCCCCGCCAGAGAGTCTCTGAGCCAGTGGCAGTTGACTAAACCGAATAAATAATGTGATGGTCCAGTATCCATGGACTTTCCCATTCTGACATTATCAGGCTACAGCCTGATACTATCAGAATGGGAAGGTGCTTTGATACTAGTAATTTTCCATTCTAAAAATACCAGCCCGCAGCCCGCCCAGAAGCAGACCATTACATTAGAGGATCAGCTTATAATGGTTACCCGTCTTATTACTGGGGTAATAGTGACACGGGGTTAGTGTCAGCCTTAGGATGACAACAATTACCACTGGCTGACACCAATCCCAAGCGATAATGATGGAGAGGCATCTGCCAGATGCCTCTATTACTAACACCGGAAATAAAGGAGGTATAACGCAGAGACAAATTGCACAAAAAAACTTTTATTTAAATAAACTCTCCACGACAACAGCCTTCTTTAACCATTTTATTAAAGAAATCGATCCACGCTGGTCCGATATAATCCAATGAGTCTGACATATTTCAAGGGGAAACTTGTATGAAAATAAAAAAATTACATAAACTATTACAATACTAAACTCCACCTCATGCACCCCCTGAAGATCATGACTGCGGCTCATGTTCCGGAGGTGCAGGGTATGAAGTTCAACCTGCACAGTATGATTCTGGAGGGTACAGACCACAGCCACAGCACAATCTCCAGGGGGATGGTCATCTGGTCCCCCAAGGAGATTGTACGCTGTGCTCTATACTCCTCTCTCCTACACCTTCCCCACCATTGTGTTATGCATCCTAGTGCCAACACAGAATACAACCACCACGTATCACCCTATAACCTCTCAATCTATTACCCGATAGTCCCCTCACCTCCAGCTATCATTCAACTCCACCTTTCACCCCATGACCTTTACACATGCGCCTATCACCCCATAACTTCTCCACCTATTACCCCATAACCACCCCACCTATCACCCCATAACCACCCCACCTATCACCCCATAACTTCTCCACCTATTACCCCATAACCTCCCCACCTATCACCTCATAACCTCCCCACCTATCACGCATAACCTCCCCACCTATCACCCCATAACCTCCCCACCTATCACCCCATAACTTCTCCACCTATTACCCCATAACCTCCCCACCTATCACCCCATAACCTCCCCACCTATCACACATAACCTTCCCACCTATCAGCCCATGTGGAATTTGTCAGGAGTTGGCTACAGGTAGGGAAGTGCTGAAAAAATTGAATTCTAAGATGTTTGGTAACTTTTGCAGGGGCCCATCCAAAAGTTTGCTATAGGGCCCAGGCTTCTCTAGTTACGCCCCTGGCCAGGACCATTTTAACCCACTGGTGAACTGTGTTCAACATTTTCATACACTATTAAAGTTATACTCAGTCACAGTGAATATTTGCTCCATCCCCGCCTGTTTGAGCCATCAACTTTTTATTTGTCAGTTAACAGACCTAGAAAAGGACTTCATGTTTTGTGGAACAAGTAGTGTTTTTTGTATGAAAAAAACTTACAGAAAGATGGGACATTATTTACTTAAAAACACAGACACACAGCCATACTTACAGCTCAATGGCTGGACAATAAACAATTCCCAGTAGGAGGCAAACCAATCTCCATAGTTACCTGGGAGAAATTCAACTGATGCAGATACTGGTGGACAATCACTCACACATTCATCCACGAGAGTAGAAATTGCCTAGTGAAAAAAAAATGGACCTGTTCACACCAGTTTGCAGAAAAGCCACACTGAAACTCAGGGGAGACTGTACAAATGCAAAAATACTGATGCTGATAAGCTGTAAACACTGAGTATTTGGGCATCCACTTGGCAAATGGGGTTCGATGTGGATAAATGTAAAGTTCTGCATGTTGGTACTAATAATCTGCAGCATCATATGTCCTTAGGGGTAATAATCTGCAGGTATCATATGTCCTAGGGGGAGAAAAACTTGGAGAATCGCTTGTTGAGAAAGATCTGGGCGTTCTTGTAGATCATAGACTACAGAACTTCACAATGTCAATCAGCGGGGCCTCTAAGGAAATAAGATATTGGCGTGTTTTAAAAAAGGAGGCAGGGAAATCGTGGAAAAGGGTTGTAATTTACGCTCCCAAAGCATTGGGCGCCCCTCATTTGGGAATAGGGCTTTTCGGGTTCTGGCCCCCATTTATAGAAAGAATTTTAATGGAGTTTGAGAAAAGTGCAAAGACGAGCAACCAAAACTTAAAAGGGGGAAGGGACCCATCTTATTTATGGGGGAGAGGTTATTTATTTTGGAAAAAAGGGACGGTTTGGGGGAAAACAGGATTAATTATAAAAATTATATAAAGGGTTTCCCTACAAAAAGAAAGGGGGGAAAAAAATTTAATTTCAAGTGAAGCCCCTCAAAAGAAAAGGGGGACTTCCCTTGAGTAGAGAAAAAAAGGATTCAATCTCCAGGGGAAAAAAGCGTTCTTCACTAAAAGAACTGTGAATCTGTGGAATAGTTTGCCGGGAAGGAGCGGGTTCACAGCGGGGAAAAAGAAAGAGATTTTTCAAAAAAAAGACTTAGAAACCTACCTGAAACAAAAAAAAATTTTAAATTTTGGGTTTATAGTCTTAAAAAATTCTAAAATCCGGGTTTTGGATGGCAACATGGATCAAAAATGAAATGTTCTTTGGAGCAGATTGGTTTTGCCTTTGGGTTCAAAACATCCCCCCCAGTGGAGAGGTTTTGGGCCCTTAAAAAATAACTCCCCCATCTCCCCCCCTTTTAAGCCACATTTTCCCCAAACCCTGGGTTGAATTTTTTGGGAAAAACCGAAATAAGTAGGGTAACAATGATAAAAAACCCCACTCCCCAAGTCTACTATCCAAAAGGGGGTGATTGCAAAGGTATTAAAATCAACTAGATGGGGGCTCTATAGGGCCAGTTATCTCATAATTTGTGGTCCCCTTTGGGCCACATACAAAAATTTTGATTGGGGCCCTTTAAATTATTTTATAAAGGAAATTTTCCCCCACCTAGGGATGGTTTTGGTAAGTACTTTTCTCAGCGAGCTGCACCTTATGAATTTTTTCCCGGGTAGAACGGGGGCTTATTTAGGACCTACTGGGAATGTTCATTTCCCACCCCATTGGCCATTCACTTTTGCCTTGTTTCTGTGTTTTTCCCCATTTTATGTCCCCAGTTTGATTACGGGAAAACCCAAGGAAAAATTTCTTTGGGGTTTTTAAAAAATAGGGGGAAAAACAAAAACCTGCATCTTTTTTGGGGGGGGGGGGGGGATTTTTTTTTTTAAGGATTCATTTTGCAGATTAGTGACAGCTCCCCCTCCCCCCCAAAATATCCTCACAATATCAGGACAAAATTTAAAAAATTTTTGGGAAAGGGGTTTAAAAACTTTTGCTTCAAATCAGGACGGGGGCTAAAACCCATGTGGATAAAATAGTTTCAACCGCTGACCCAAACCCAGGTCAGTGGGGAAAACCCTCCCCCCTCCGAGGGGTTTTCCAGTAAATTTCTTTAATTTTTTTTGGCTTTTTTTGGGGAACAATAGGGGATGAAGTTTTTTAAACAAAACCCTTAAAACCACGATGTAAACCCCAGGCTAATATTGTGATCTCTATGCTAGTGACGGTGACCCAATGTACACAGTTCTATTAGTTTTAAAGTAAATCCCTCCCTACTTTGGGTGAAAAAGGCTCCCAAATTTATGTTATAATTGCGCAATTTTTACTCCCTCCCCCCTAGAAAAAACCTCCCCCTTTGGGCACTGTTGATGTTTTTAACCCTTTAAAAATTTTTGGGCAAAAATTTAAAGGGGATGGGGGATGTTTTTGGGAAACGATTTATTTTTGCGACTGTTGTTTTTTAATATTTTTAAAAGGACGCTCTGAATTTTTTAAACTTCTATTTGTATGCGACCTGGTGGTTTACGATTGCAGTATCTAATATTTGCATCGAGTGGGAGCGCCCTTTTTCCCGGGGCAAATCACTCCCCCATTAGGAGGGACGTTTAAAGGAAAAATGTTAACCCCCTTTTTTTATGCCCCAATTTACGGTTTACATTTGGGGGAAACATTTTTGTGTTTTTGGAAACCTAAAAATTTTCTTTCCCCACTAAAAAAATTGCCCAAAAATGGCCTTGGTACCTGTTTCAAAGGGAAAGGTAGGGTGTATTTCCACTATTTTATCATGCTTTGAAAAAAAAGTTCCATTTTTGGGGGTCTTGGGTAAAAACATTATAAATGGGGTTTACACCGGGTTTTTTCTTCCGTACTTTGAGCCACAAAACTGTTGAAAGCTCGGGCCCTTACTGATATATGAGTGGGTTTCCCCCAAAACCATTTCATTTTGCACCCAACATGGCATTTTTGAATGTGCCAAAGTTTGCAGCAAAACTCTCTTACAAATTCATACCATGGCTGAGACAAGGTTTGGCCCAAAAACACTCAATGCGCCAATTTTTGGGTTTAACCCCTTTTTTAAATAATTAATTTATTTGTGCCATTTTTTGGGTAACAAATTATGCCCTTTTTTTTTTTGGCCCCAAAATTCAAGTTTTTCCAAACCCCTCAAATAACAAATTCAACCCCTTTTTCGTGGGCCGTGATATATGTTTAAAACCTTTTTTTAAAATTTTAAAAAAATCGTAAAAGACAGTAGAAAATCTTCAATGATTAATTCAAGGGGGTTACTTAGTTTTTTTGGGGGTAGAGCCCCGTTCAAAAAGAGCCAAAACCCCCCTGCCGGCCACCCTATTAAAAGCCCCTCTTGGATGTTAAAATTTCCATTCAATGCGTCCGTGGGGTAATTACCATTCACCGGTAGCCCAGGGTGGGGTAGGGCCCGACCCGCTGCCCGTTTGGGCTTCACGGGAAACCCCCCGGAGACCAAGAAATTTACCTGGCCCCGGGTATCGCGGGTCGGGGGGGGGTCTCCTCGGAACCCCAAAAAGGGGGCAGGGGATGGGGTTTCCCTACACACCCAAATCCCGGGGGGAAGGGTGAATTACCACACGGACCATTAAATGGCTTTTAAACACCCAAAGCAAAATTTGGGAATAGAGTGCCGCCAGGGCGTTTTGGGGACTCGTTTTTGGGAACGGATCCTGATCCGCAAAAAAAACAAAAGTATCCCTTTTGGGTTTTAAACTTTTAAAGGGTTTTAATTTCTAGTTTTTTACGGTTTTGTAATAAAAAAAGGAAGTGTTTTAAACGTATATCGACGGCCCACGAATGTGATTGAATAACTCTCTTTTATACCTACTGTTGCTTTCTATGCTCCTCTCTATCGATTAGAACTAGCATTCGGCGCCAGGTGTCGCCCTTAGTGTTTTTTCAGTGATAATCTTGTTACTTTGCAAAACCAGGGAACACCTTTTTTAATAAAAATTTTAAATTTTAATTTGTGTGACTTTAATGAGCTCATTGTATGTATACATTTGTCGTTAGTCATTTTAAAGGGTTTGTTATTATTATAAGTTTTTAAAGTTGTGCGCTGAAAAGGGAAAAATAAGCAAGGGTAAATGATGCATTATGTAATTCTGTGTTTTCTAAAAACATTTTGTTTGCCAATAAAAGGGGGGGATATTTAGCCGTGGGATAAAATTTTCAAAATTCTGAAAATTTTAAAACAAACAGCAAAGGTGAAGATGGTCTTTTTAAAAGTCAGTTTTCCCCCTTCAAATTTTTGAATTTAGCGCTAGTTTGAGTAGGTTTAACCACTAAATTTAAAGGGTTCCCAAATTTTTGCGTTTAAAGCTTTAAACATGTAGTAAATTAAGACTATTACCAATTACATTGCTGTACTGATATTGCTTTCTTTCAGAGTTTTTTTTTTCTTCAAAATTTGGAGAGTTTATGGAGGAGCAGAACTTCTCCAGTATTACCACCTCCAGCAGTGTCTTATCATGTGACCACCACACAGGTGATGTGACCCTGGTATCCTGGTAACAGTAGTGTATGGAGCAGAACTACTCCAGTATTCCCCCTCCAGCAGTGTCTTATCATGTAACCACCCCACAAGTCATGTGACCCTTCGAGTTCCAGGTAACAGTCATGTGTATTGATATGGAACAGAACTACTCCAGTGCTACCACCTCCAGCAGCGTCTTATCATGTAACCACCCCACAGGTCATGTGACCCTGGTATCCAGGTAACAGTAGTGTATAGTGGAGCAGAAGTTCTCCAGTACTACCACCTCCAGCAGTGTTTTATCATGTGACCACCACACAGATCATGTGACCCTGGTATCCAGTTAACAGTATAGTATGGAGGAGCAGAACTTCTCCAGTACTACCACCTCCAGCAGCGTCTTATCATGTGACCACCAAACAGGTCATGTGACCCTGGTATCCAGGTAACAGTAGTGTAGGGAGGAGCAGAACTTCTCCAGTATTACTACCTCCTGCAGTGTCTTATCATGTGACCACCACACAGGTCATGTGACCCTGGTATCCAGGTAACAGTATTGTATGGAGGAGCAGAACTTCTCCAGTATTACCACCTCCAGCAGCGTCTTATCATGTGACCACCACACAGGTCGTGTGACCCTGGTATTCAGGTAACTGTAGTGTATGGAGGAGCAGAACTTCTCCAGTACTACCACCTCCAGCAGTGTTTTATCATGTGACCACCACACAGCTCATGTGACCCTGGCACACAGTTAACAGTAGTGTATGGAGGGCAGAATTCATCCATATTACTACCTCCAGCAGCGTCTTATCATGTGACCACACAGGTCATGTGACCCTGGTTTCCAGGTAACAGTAGTGTATGGAGGAGCAGATCTTCTCCAGTATTACTACCTCCAGCAGCGTCTTATCATGTGACCACCACACAGGTCATGTGACCACTATGCAGATCATGTGACCCTGGTATCCAGGTAACAGTAGTGTATGGAGGAGCTGAACTTCTCCAGTATTACCCCCTCCAGCAGAGTCTTATCATGTGACCACCACACAGGTCATGTGACCCTGGTATACAGGTAACAGTAGTGTATGGAGGAGCAGAACTTCTCCAGTATTACTACCTCCAGCAGTGTCTAATCATGTGATCACTACACAGGCTATGTGACCTCTGGTATTTCAGTAACAGTATAGTATGGAGGAGTATATTCTTCTCTTGTCTCATCAATTTAGACTAATCTTCACTGTAGCCTGCTGCAAGGCCGGATGGACTTTGCTGCTGGGAACCCTCATGTCGCTACTCCTGTTGTAGCTACTTGTGGTAACAGCTGATGTGCAGGACGAGGGGCACCGGTTATTGGCAGAGGTGACTGGTACGGGTGTAGCCGTAGATGGGTAACAGGATTCCAGGCAGGTTACAGCAGTAGTGCAGATGGCAACTGGTGCAACTGCAGGATCAACAGTAGAAACGGTACTAAGAACAGGATTAACACGGGGTACAGCTGTACAGCAAACAGGGGTCATGCTCTGTGAGGAACATTAACGAACTGACACTGAAGCAGGAATTTCTTCAATGCAAGGATGTCATAGGTCATAGACTGGGTAATTAGGGAACTGTCCAAGGAAGCCAGAGCAGATGGGTGCGAGCAGGATTGTGGACAGGAGCAGGAGCGAGGACAGGTGAGTATAACCTGACGGTGGCTGCCTGCCGGCGGCAACGGTACTGATACAGGGGGAAAGCATGGAGACATGAGCAAGTCAGCGCCCCGAGACAGGGGCCCCGGCGTGAACCATAGCAACAAACCGCAACACTATCCATAATAAAAATATTGATTCATCATCTTTTTCACTTTGGCATTAGTTTTCAAATCTTTTTAGATCACATGTAGCTGAAATATGTGCCTCAGACAAGGACATAACTAGACATAGAGTCACAGGTCAAACTTCAAAATGGGTCTCACTCCATACTAAGTGCTGCCAAATATACTGTGTACTTTGTCTGTCTTTCTATTATTACGCTCAGAAAGGGGACCGTTTCTCCTAGGGGAGAGCACCTTATAGGTGTGTAGAGTTTTGAGACTGCCTTTTTGCCTTCTAATAAGCATCTGCATATCACAAGACATTATGGGAAAGGAGCTCAGGCACCCTCTATTGGATGTAACAAATTCTCAGTTTGCTTCTGACTCACTGAATCTTTAAGAAGCAAAAGGGATATTAGCCAAGCCAGTATCACTCATCTGCCTACAGCTGTTTCGGGGTTTTGCCCCTCATCAGTGTAGTTATTGTCATGGACGGCACGGCAGCCCATGGGGCAGGCTGCGGGCACGTCCAGTCCCCTGCCCGCTCACCAGCTCCGGGGGCGTGTGGCTCCGCGGTCCGTGTGTCGGGCCATGGGCGCACTCGTTCCCCGGAGCGCAGACACTAACTAGTACCGCGCTCACTGCAGTCCATGCGGGCAGGCTGCGAGTGCCGACCGTGGCACGCGCTCCCAGCTCCCGGAGGGCCACGCGGTCCAGCTTCCCAGATTGGGAATTGGCCGAGCGCCGGTAATTGGCCACTGCCGGTCGCAGACCCTATATGGGGGGTCTCCACCCCCGGCAGCTCACTGCCAGATCTTTAGTGACATTTCCGCCTAGAGAGAAAGCGTTCCTTGTCTTGCCGTGATTCCTGTGTACCGTACCGTTCAGCTTCCGTCCCTCGACTACGAACCCTGCCGCCTGTCCTGACCTTACCGCCTGTCCCTGACTACTTCTACGCCTCTCGATTCTGTACCACGCCTACCCTTGGCTGCCACCGCAAGCAAGTCACGTCAATGGAAGTGACCTGGTAGTTTCCCGCCGCAGCAAGTCCATCCCGCTTTGCGGGGGGCTCTGGTGAAAACCGGGTGCTACATAGACTCCGCTCTCTGGCGTGGATTACACCATCGCTTGCGCTAGTCCAGCAGATCCACTACCATCAACCGTGACAGTTATTACGCTCCAAATTTTTGTTGGTTCAGTTCATAATAACTCTGTAAAGGGGAGATCTCCACACTTTTTGTAAAAAATTGTATGGTTCTAGATAGTTGCTGCCAACACTAGGGGGAGCTAAGTGCAGATGAGATTTTACAACAGTTTTTTTTTAACTCCGTATACAGAGCAGCTGCTTATGTTAGTGCCGTGGAGATCAGAGGAAGCAATTCAAAGCTGGGCCTTCTCCTACCATAGATCACAGAAATAAATTAGAAATGAAAACCCTTTTTCTTTTGTAAAAGTCCACTCCATGCCAATTCCTGACTGGGCCGTTTACCTCCCTTTCATGACCAGGGCACATTCAACACGTTTAACAAGATAATGGGGTTCGGGGCACAACACGGGTAGTGGGCCTGGCCCAAATAAAATGAAAATTTTGGCCATTTGAAAAAATTTTCCCACCCCACAACCCAAGTGCACCATCTTTATTAATAAAAAAGTCACTTATTTATTTGGAAAACCAAAAAAAAAAAACCCAAACCTTTGAAAATCTACAAAACTAGGGGAAAGGGGCAGGGGGAAGCCGGGGGCCCCCCTTTCCCTCCCATAGTTTAAAGTTTGAAAAAATTTTTAAAAAAAAAATTTTTGGAAAACCAAAAGGGGAAACCGGGTGTTTTTGGGGGTATCTGGGCCTATATATACCACGCCCCATTACGTGGGGCCCTGGGAAAAAACTGGCCTAGGTTTGTTCCAAATGGGAAAAGTGGCCTAGGCACATTTTCTTTTTCATAGTACACACAGGTTTGAACATTAAACCACTTTTTTGCGCTTGGTTATTCTAGTTTTTTACCCTTTTTCCGTGATATGGTCTGCTTTATTTTTTTGTAATTTTACCTTATTTTTTTTTTTCTAATAACAGGAGGCAAAATAGTTTTTTGACGTATTTATTTTGTTAACAGCAAAAGTGGCGCTAAAATAAGTTTTGTAATTGAGGCATCTTCCCATCACTGATGTTTATATACAGGTGATTTACAGTCGTTGGGGATGGGGCGAACACTTGCTGTTTGGGCTGTTTGCATTAATTTTAATAAAATTTTATTTTGTGTGTGCATTTTTTTCATTACTTTTTCCTCTTAGATCAGGAAATGATATTTGGGGGCATTTTTACCACTTTTTTTCATTTTTTTCTTTTACCATTCCCCCTTTGAATGGGACTGATACATTAACCCCAGTTACAGTGGAGATGCAGGTGGAAAGCAACCCCCTGCACTGACTGTACAGCTGGTCTGGGTCTCATAAAACCCACAAGCTCTTGCATTTACCAAGCACCGGTGATGACGTGGCCACCAGGTCAGGAAGCAGGCCCCCGGGAGTGTTTATATACCCCAGGGATCTAAAAGGGGCAGGGATGGTTCTTTATCGGGCCTTGATGATCGTGTGACCACCAGGCCAGGAAGAGGTTTCCCGATGTATATCACAGCGATTAAAAGGCAGGGATAGTTCATTGTGGAGCCCTGATGATCATGTGACCACCAGGCCAAGAAGCCGAAAGTGCTATAACACAGGGGTTCTAGGGGCCCAGGGATAGTTTTTTAAAGGAAAGCCCCGATGATTGTGTGACCACCAGGCCAGGAAGCAGGAAGCCAAGTGCTGCATAAACAGGGGTTTTAAAAGGCAGGGAGGGGTTAAATTACGGAGCCCCGTTTGGATTTTTGTGACCACCAGGCCAGGAAGCAGGATGCCGAGTGTTGTATACACAGAGGTCTAGAAGGCAGGGATGGTAATAAACCATCCCTGTTTCCCCTTTTCGGGAAAACCTATACTGTATCGTCGAAACCCGTCTCTAAACCCTCCTGAAAGCTGCAAAAATTAATTCCGAACTTCTATGCAGGGGTTAAACAGTTTCCCGCCGGGGACATTTAGGGCAACATTTATTTTTGGCCCCCAGGCGCCATTTGTTTGTGCGCAGGGAAAAGGTAGTGTGAATGCCCCTTTGAATGAAAAAACCCTGTTTTACTGCGGGTCACAGTTTTAAGCGCTTTCTAGCCCCAAAACGACAATTCTGGCTAAAAGAAAAACCATAGTAAAAAAATTTAAAAGGGAAATATTTCCCCCTATAAGGTAATGTAATAAAACAGATAAACTTCTGTTTATAATAGAAACCACCAGTCTACAGGTCAAAAGTCCCAGGGTAACCTTTTGTTTCATAATTAGTGGTTCAAAAGTTATCAACACAGAAAGTTCTCATGTGGCTTCATAACGATTGGATCTGACCGCTTTTCAAGCCCCAAAAGGGGACAAAAACCTTTAAAGCGTCATACAGTGCTGTGTTGTTTTTGCAGTTTCTGTGTCCATAACTTTTGAACCACAAGAGATATTGCAAATCTGACTGCGACAATCAATTTCTGAGACAATTTCCCGGTCCCCGTTGTGTGCTACTTAACAGTTTTCCAATTTGGGAAAAAAAAGTGCCCTTGATCCAAAGGGGAAGGCGGGGTTTTTGATGGGTGGCGGCCATTTCTCTAAACAAAGACTTAAAAGGGAAAGGCCCCCCCCTCCAAAATTTCTTTCTTTAGGTACTTTTTTTTCCCCTTTTATTCTGAAATAAAAGGGGGTCTTTGGGGGGTTTTTTCTCCCGCTGTATGTTGCCACCCCTAAGGGGAAATGTCCCAATACAAATGCGCCATGTTTTTGGGGTATTTTTGCTGCCCCAAAAAATTTTGACGCCATATTCTCAATAATTTAAAAGGTATTGAATATGGAAAATTTTAGGTTGGGCTCGCACATTTTAATGAGTCTGTCGAAAGGGGCAAATTTCATACACTACCAAAAGATACGGGTATACGGCCCCGTTTGTGCCAAAAGGCCTTTTTTTGGGGCATTAAGTTTTCTAGAAGGTTACCGCCGACAGATTTTTTTAAAGGATCGTGCTTTAGGTACACCCTTTTCCTGATTACATGGCCCCAAAAACCCCGCCGCGGCCCACGGGGCAATTTTGGACATGATGCCCTATATGTGGTAACAAAAAAAACATTAGAATAAATAAAAATTTCCCATCCTGTATCGCTCCTTTTTAAAAAAAAATTTCCCAAATTTTTTTTCTTCACATTTTTAGAAGTTTTAAATTTTAGAGACCGCGAGGATAAACCCCCCCGATTTTCGGTTTAAGGGATTTAGGGGTTTAAAGAGATGATTTTTTTTTTTTGCTTGTTTAAAAGGGGGTTTTCTCACTACAAATATCGCTTTCTTTTTTTGGTTAAAGATCTTGAAAAAAAAGGGCACTTTGCAATTTTGTGTCCATTTAAAAGTCTTAAATTTTTCCCGATATCCCCTTTTTGTATGGGTGCAACAGCCCTCAGGTCACTATAGCTTCAAAAATCTGTTTGACTTTCTCCTGAAAAGGCTGCTAGCACTGGTTTGGGTATTGCTACCCGACCTGTTCTATCTCTGTGATAGGCTTGGGGCACTGGTTGCTATAGCTTTCAGCCCTTTTACTCTTTTGATTTGGGTGCCCGCGCTGGTCGCTTTGCTCAGACCTGTTTGATCCCCTCCTGTAGGCTTTCCGCAATGATTTCTATAGCTACAGCCCGTTTAATCTCTCCTGATAGGCTGCCAGCACTGATTGCTATAGCTACAGACCTGTTTGATCTCTCCTGATAGGCTGCCAGCACTGGTTGCTATAGCTACAGACTTGTTCTATCTCTGCTGATAGGCTGCCAGCACTGGTTGCTATAGCTACAGACCTGTTCACTCTCCTGATAGGCTGCCAGCGCTGGTCGCTATAGCTACAGACCTGTTCTATCCTCCGATAGGTGCCAGCACTGGTTTGCTATAGCTACAGACCTGTTCTATCTCTGCTGATAGGCTGCCAGCACTGGTTGCTATAGCTACAGACCTGTTCACTCTCCTGATAGGCTGCCAGCGCTGGTCGCTATAGCTACAGACCTGTTCTATCTCTCCTGATAGGCTGCTAGCACTGGTTGCTATAGCTACAGACCTGTTCTATCTCTGCTGATAGGCTGCCAGCACTGGTTGCTATTTGCTACAGGACCTGTTCACTCTCCCGATAGGCTGCCAGCGCTTTGGTCGCTATAGCTACAGACCTGTTCGATCACTCCTGATAGGCTTTCCCGCACTGATGCTATAGCTACAGACCTGTTTTAATCTCTCCTGATAGGGTTTCCAGTACTGGTTGCTATAGCTACAGACCTGTTTGATCTCTCTGATAGGCTGCCAGCACTGGTTGCTATAGCTACAGACTTGTTCTATCTCTGCTGATAGGCTGCCCGCCTGGTTGCTATAGCTTTCGACCTGTTCACTCTCCTTGATAGGCTGCCAGCGCTGGTCGCTTTTAGCTACAGACCTGTTATATCCCTCCTGATAGGCTGCCAGCACTGGTTGCTATAGCTACAGACCTGTTCTATCTCTGCTGATAGGCTGCCAGCACTGGTTGCTATAGCTACAGACCTGTTCACTCTCCTGATATGCTGACAGCGCTGTTCGCTATAGCTACAGACCTGTTCGATCACTCCAGATAGGCTGACAGCACTGATTGCTATAGCTACAGACCTGTTCTATCTCTGCTGATGGGCTGCCAGCACTGGTTGCTATTAGCTACAGACTGTTCATTCTCCCCTGATAGGCTGCCAGCGCTGGTCGCTATAGCTACAGACCTGTTCCATCTCTCTTGATAGGCTGCCAACGCTGGTCGCTATAGCTACGGACCTGTTCTATCTCACCTGATAGGCTGCCAGAACTGGTTGCTATAGTTACAGACCTGTTCAATCTCTCCTGATAGGCTGCCAGCACTGGTTGCTATAGCTACAGACCTGTTTAATCTCTACTGATAGGCTGCCAGCACTGGTTGCTATAGCTACAGACCTGGCTTCTAGTTCAGTCTAGTGGAAGCCAGAAAATACTCCCCTGAATTCTAAGTGAAACCAAGAAAACAGGACTGAGGTGAGATGAAACAATGTAGTGAGACAACCCCTTTATGATCCAAAAAAGGAATAGAACACAGATCAAAAGAGTCAACTTCAAATGAAACAGATTATAATTCATGTATTGGACAATATCTGGTTATGGCCACCACCTCGGATCCCCATACGATGACGGATTAAATTGTGCCGGCAATACTTCTCCTCAAACATAGGGCCACATGTATGAAAACTGTCTAAGTCTAAAATTTACTTTGTTGCCCATAGCAACCAATCAGAGCTCTTAGCAACCAATCAGAGCGCTCCTCTTATTTTTCTAGAGCAGTATATAAAATGAAAGGGGCCCTCTGATTGGTTGCTATGAGCTCTGATTGGTCGCTATGAGCTCTGATTGGTTGCTATGGGCTCTGATTGGTTGCTTTGAGCTCTGATTGGTTGCTATGAGCTCTGATTGGTTGCTATGGGCTCTGATTGGTTGCTATGAGCTCTGATTGGTCGCTATGAGCTCTGATTGGTTGCCATGGGCTCTGGTTTGTTTTTATGGGCTCTGATTGGTCACTATGGGCTCTGATTGTTGCTATGGGCTGATTGGTTGCTATGGGCTCTGATTGGTTGCTATGAGCTCTGATTGGTTGCCATGGGCTCTGATTAGTTGCGATGGGCTCTGATTGGTTGCTATGGGCTCTGATTGGTTGCTATGAGCTCTGATTGGCTGTCATGGGCTCTGATTAGTTGTGATGGGCTCTGATTGGTTGCTATGAGCTCTGATTGGTTGCCATGGGCTCTGATTGGTTGCGATGGGCTCTGATTGGTCACTATGAGCTCTGATTGTTGCTATGGGCTCTGATTGGTTGCTATGAGCTCTGATTGTTGCTATGGGCTCTGATTGGCTGTTATGAGCTCTGATTGGTTGCTATGAGCTCTGAATGGTTGCCATGGGCTCTGGTTTGTTTTTATGGGCTCTGATTGGTCACTATGGGCTCTGATTGTTGCTATGGGCTCTGATTGGTTGCTATGGGCTCTGATTGGTTGCTATGAGCTCTGATTGGTTGCCATGGGCGCTGATTAGTTGCGATGGGCTCGGATTGGTTGCTATGGGCTCTGAGTGGTTGCTATGAGCTCTGATTGGCTGTCATGGGCTCTGATTAGTTGTGATGGGCTCTGATTGGTTGCTATGCGCTCTGATTGGTTGCCATGGGCTCTGATTGTTGCTATGGGCTCTGATTGGTCACTATGAGCTCTGATTGTTGCTATGGGCTCTGATTGGTTGCTATGAGCTCTGATTGGTTGCTATGAGCTCTGATTGTTGCTATGGGCTCTGATTGGCTGTTATGAGCTCTGATTGGTTGCTATGAGCTCTGATTGGTTGCCATGGGCTCTGATTGGTTGCGATGGGCTCTGATTGGTCACTATGAGCTCTGATTGTTGCTATGAGCTCTGATTGAGTTGCTATGGGCTCTGATTGATTGCTCTGATTGGTTGCTATGAGCTCTGATTGGTCACTATGAGCTCTGATTGAGTTGCTATGGGCTCTGATTGGTTTCTATGGGCTCTGATTAGTGGCTATGAGCTCTGATTGGTCACTATGAGCTCTGATTGTTGCTATGGGCTCTGATTGGTTGCTATGAGCTCTGATTGGTTGCTATGAGCTCTCATTGTTGCTATGCGCTCTGATTGGTTACTATGGGCTCTGATTGGTGACTATGAGCTTGGATTGGATTCTATGAGCTCTGATTGGTTGCCATGGGATCTGATTGGTTACTATGAGCTCTGATTGGTTGCCATGGGCTCTGATTGGTTGCTATGCGCAACACAGTGAATTTTAGACCTAGACCGTTTTCATACATGTGGCCCATAATGTTGTGAACACTTCCCAAAACTTATTTATTCCCTCGAAGACAACCAGGACATCTCTTGATAGAAGGTCGTAGCAAACTATCAATCCCTTCACATAGATTTTCATTTAACCCCTTAAGGACCCAGCCAGTTTTGGCCTTCCTGACACAGCCCTATTTTTGAAATCTGGCATCTGTCACTTTATGTGAGAATAACTTTTTGACACTTTTACCTATCCATGTGATTCAGAGATTGTTTTCTCGTGACACATTGTGCTTTAAGTTAGTAAAAATTTTGATCCTACAATCCTTTTGTTTGTTTTTGAAAAAATATCAAAATTTCATGAAAATTTGGAAACATTTGTCATTTCGAAAGTTCCAAAATTTCTGCGTGCAAGACGGATAATTATTCACCACAAAATAGTTTATAACTAGCATCTACCATATGTCCATTATATTTTGGCATCATTTTCTAAATGTTTTTTTTTTATGACATTAGAGGGCTTAGAAATTTAGTAGTAATTTCTCACATTTTCAAGAAAATTTGCAATATACATTTTTTAGGACCAGTCCACTTCTGACATGGCTTAGAGGGCCTGTATGTCAGATACCCCATAAATGATGCCTTCTAAGAAACTAGACCCCTTAAAGTATTTCAACAGTGTTAGGAAGTTTGTTGACCCTTTAGGTATTTCACAGAAATTAAAGCAAAGTGGAGTGAAATTTCCAAATTTCACTATTTTTTGCAGATTTTCAATATTTATCCATTATTCACTGGAATACGGTAAATGTGACCAGGTAAATGCAACATAATATCAATTCCCCCAGGTCTGCATTTTCAGAGAAATCCCATATGTGGCCCTAGTGCATTATTTGGCTCAACCATAAGCCTCAAAATAGGAGAAGCACTTACTGGACTCTGGGGTCCTCATTTTCAATACGATTTTATTTTAGGCGCTATTTCAGGTTTTGAGGACACCCTAAGGTGCTAAAACTTATAAAACACCCTAAAAGACCTCATATTGGAAACTACACCCCTTAAGGAATATATTCAGGGGTGCAGTGAGTATATCGACCCCACAGTTGTTTCACATATTTTTTTTAGCATTAGGTCGTGAAAATTAAAAAAAAATTTTTTCCCAACAATCTGCAATTTTAGCTTAAAATGTTTCATATTTACAAGGAATCCTGAAAACATTTTGTTAAGCCATTTCTTCCAAGTTCAGCAATACCTTACATGTGGGTGTAAACTGCTGTTTGGGCGCATGGCAGGGCGTATAAGGGAGGAAGCGCTATTTCACTTTTGGAACGCAGATTTTGGTGGGGCCATGTCACATTTGCAAAGCCCCAATGAGCAGAAAAGGTGACCCCTTTCCAGAAGTCCCCCCAAATTTTGGATTCAACAGCCCTCAGGGATCTCATCTAGGGGTGTACTGTGCATTTTGGGTGCACAGGTGTTCCATAGTTTTTTTTAGCATTGGGCCATGAAAATGGGGGGAGGGAAGCAGTTCTGCCATTGTTTTTTGAGTTTCAATTTTACAGCATTCGACGTGCAGTGTAAATGATGTGATAACTTTACTATGGGGGACGGTACAATTACAATTATATAGATTTTATATAGTTTTTTCTGTTTTATTACTTTTACAGAATAGAAATATGTCTATAAAAAATTGCATTTTTAAGTTGTCCTATTCTGACAGCCATAACTTTTTTATTTTTCTGTGTACGGAGTGATTTTATAGGCTTGTTTTTTGCGGGATGAGTTGATGTTTTTATTTGGTAACAATCATGGGGTGCAAAGACGCAAAGTTCACTTTTTATTAAGGTTTAAAGTGAGATGTTTTGAACAAAATACAGCAATCTTTGGGAGTGTTTTTTATTTTATTTTATAGTGGTCACTGTATGGTTTTATATGACATGGTAGCTTTACTCAGCAGGTCAATACAATTACAGCGATACCCAATTTGTATATTTTTTTATGTTTTACTGCTTTTATACAATAAAAACACTTTTATTCAACCAGGAAAATACGTTTTTGCATCGCCATAGTCTGAGAGCCATAACTTTAACATTTTTCTGTGTATGGAGCTTTGTAGGGGCTTTTGTTTTGCAGGATGAGTTGACATTTTTATTGGTATCATTTTTGGGGGGACAAGGCTGTTTGATCGCTTTTAAATCCATTTTTTGGAAGGCAGAGTGAAGAAAATAGTCCTAGTAGTGTTTTTTTTTTTAACAGTGCTCACCTGGCAGTATCCGTGATAAGTTAGCGTTACTCTTTGGGTCGATACGATTACGGTGATATCCTGTTTATATAGTTTTTTTAAGTTGAAGCACTTTAAAACAAAGAAAATGTTTTTAGGGGTGTAAAACAATAATTTATGCATCACTATCTTCTGAGAGCCATAAATTTTTTATTTTTTCCATATACAGAGCCGTGTAAGGACTTTTTTTTTTGGGATGAACTGACGTTTTAATTGGTACAACTTTGGTGTTTATAGGAGTTTTTGATCGCTTTTTATTCCATTTTATGTGCTGTGGTATGACCAAAAATCTTAATAATGTGATTTATTTTTATTTCTGGACTGCGTTCAGCGTACGGGTTTATGAGCATGACAGATTTATAGGGCAGGTCGTTACGCACGCGGCGATACCAAATACGGGTACTTTATTTATTTTTGATCTTTTTGGGGGCGATTGGCGTTTGTAAAGGGGAAAAGGGTGGTGTACTTGTTTTTATTTTATTTTTTGTGTTTGTGTTTTACTTGTTTTTTATTTTTTTTTATTTTTTATTTTTCACATTTTTTTTTTTTACTTTTCCCCATAGGGGATTTGAATGAGAGAACTTTAGATCTCTCATTCAATAGGAATCAGTGCATAGCTTGTTGCTGTGCACTGGTTCCTATGCAGGGCACGGCCGGGCATCGTTACGTCACAGACAACCCGGAAGGCATACTCTGACTTCCGTGCTGTCTGTCAGAGGGCAGGAGCTGCACGGATCGAGCGATCTCCTCCTGCGTCTCTCTTAGTTATTGCGACCTATAGGTCGCGATCATTAAGGGGCTAACCGCCCCCCCCCCCCCCCCCCCCCCCCCCCCCCCCCCCCCGGAGCGATATCGGGTCGGGCCGACGCTGCGGGATGTCAGCTGTAATATACAGCTGACACCCCGCGCCGATCACGCGAACTCTGCTTTAGAGTTCATACGATCCTCAGGACGTATGCATATGTCCAGGTGCGTTAACCCCCAAACGACCTGGGCGCATGCATACGTCCAAGGTCGCGAAGGGGTTAAGGAACTAATTCCCTCAACTATGGGTCTCATAGGAGGTGGAAATAGGTCCTTATGTATTTTAGGCAACAAGTGAAAACTTGGAGTCATGGATTCCTGAACAAAAAGAAATTCTAATTCCCTCTGAGATATGACCCCGAATCCTAACACCTCATGAAGAATTTTATGGAATCTTTGTTGAAAATTAATAGTAAGATCCTTATGTAAAAGTTGCAATGTGCATATATCCTGTAACATATTTTCATTTAAGGGGTTTTCTCACCGCAATAATTAGCTTTCAACAAGTAGGGAAAAGTGACTATTATCAAATATATTGCTCTTTTAATTTGCTTTGTTAAAGAGATAAGAGAGAATTTCTCTCTTCTGCATGTATACACGTTTCTCTTGGTTACTGACCCTCTTCCTCTCTATTATCTGATTAGCTGGAATCTGCTGTCCATCCACGGTGAGTCACTGGGTGTAATCTCTAGGAATGGAGCTTTGTTTGTTTGAGATAAGGACACATTTTCACTCCTTAGAGCTCTATAACCTTGTGTACTCCAGATTATAAACCTCCAGCACTCATGTCCTTGTAACAGGCACAGCTAGGAACAGCAGAGCTGAAATACCAATCAGTGCTCTAGACCCGCCCACAGCCTGACCAGGAAGTGTGAGTCTGAAGCTGCCTGTGACTCTGTGAGACTACATGGTGAGAAAACCCCTTTAAAGCTAATGTACAACCCTGTTTAAGGATTACAATGGCTCCTCTGTTGTCCGCTGACCTTACAATGAGCTCATCATTCTTCTGTAGTGTAAAAATAGCTCAATTATCACAATCGGAAAGATTCTGGACAGTTTTAGTTGTATTTTAGCAATGTAATTTAATAAGCTCCAATTGGAGGTTTAGGCAGAGATGTAAGAAGGGGAAAGGTTACGGAGAGCATTGTAGGTCATGGTTAGTAACTTAAACTTAATTCGCTGGTCAATGGGTGGCCAGTGAAGGGATTGGCAGAGGGGAGAGGCAGAGGAGGAACAAGCAGAGGTGGACAAGACGGGCAGCAGAGTTGAGGATGGACTGGAGGTGAGCAAGAGTGCTAGACGGGAGGCCACAGAGAAGGATGTTACAGTAGTCTAGGCAGGAGATGATGAGGGAATGTTATCTAGAAGTAGCAGATTTATGGTCTGTGGAAAGTGTTGAGGGATTGACCATGATATATAGATCTGATGTGGAGGCTGAGTGGAATGAGGGAAGTTAATGAACTCCATTTTCTCCATATTAAGTAAGAGAAACCAGGAGGAGGGTAAGGAGGCTAGAGACTATAGACATGCTGGGTTTTGGGAAAGCAGCTAGATAACATCCTGACCAGAGATGTTGCCATAATTTTGTGCCTTCTACCCATCAATGCATAATATATTGCTAAAATAGTGATATTGGGATTTCCTGTTGGAATGTCCACGTCTTCTTAAAGGGGTTTTGCAGTTACGAGCATTAATGGCATGTCAGGGTATGCTTCCAATGTCAGATAGGTGCCAGTCTCCAAAATAACTCTTCAAAACTGTGCACTCTGAGTGGCGAAGTGGTTGCGCTTGCGCAATTACTCTCCAGTCATTTCAATGAGAGTTGCGAATACAGCCGGATGCAACCACTCAGCTGAACTCAGAACTCCTATTGAAATGAATGGAGAGCAACCATGTAACTGTGACCACTTTTCCATTCAATGGAGGGAGTTTCGAGGAGATACTGGAGGTAGGTGCAGATCCCAGAGGTGAGCCCTGTATCTATCTGACATTGATGGCATATCCTATCAAATATATCATTAATGTTCGTGATTGCAAAACCCCTTTAAAGGTGTTTACCCCCCCGGGGGTAACTTTTGTGGGGCGAAGCTGAAAATTAATAAAAAAAAATTTTCTCCACCCTTTTCCTTTAAATTAAAAAATTTCTGACCCACTGGGGGCGTGGTAAAAGAGGTTTGATGGCAGACGGGTTTTGAGTGACCCTTGCCCAAGGGCCACCCCAAAAAACTGGGCCCCAAAAAAACCCCCGGGGGCAAAGAACTTTTTCTAACTGTTCCTATTGTGTCCAGCTGCCGGTTCGGATCATTATAAGCCCCCCCGGGACCCCTGCCCGTTTTTCCCTAGCCGGAGTTAAAACCCTTTTTTTTCGGGCTCCCAGAAAACCTTATCTCCGCTTGGGGGCCCATTACCACATGGTGCCCTTTTCCTAGACAGGCTCTCAAACCCGACATCAGGACACGTGGACCCACAGAGGATAATATGTTATTAAAAAGGGAAATCTGGAAAATTTTTGGAGTATTTAGGTTTTCGGAGGGGGTCTTTGGATCCGGGGAAATTTTTCTGTTTTGCCAGATTGGGTCGGGAAAAGGAAATTTTTTCCCCCTAAAATGGGGGACAATTGGTTTCAAACCTCTTTGGGGGTTTTTTTTCCCTTTCATCTGGATCAAACCACCTTAGCAAACAGGTTTAAAACCTAGAGGGGAGATTTGTTTTTTTTTACCCTTAAAAACTATGAAAAAATGAAACCTGGGCGCATTCCTCCCGGACTTGAGGGGCCCTTGCAGGGGGGTTGTGACGGCGGGGGAAAACCCTGCATCCTCTGCTGCCTTTTCGGGTTACCTAACCCCATTACCCCGCTGGGGCGGGCTTCCCCGTTTGTTTGCAGCCACATCTCCCTTTTTGATTTTAGGGGGGGGGAAAGCCCTCTGCCTATTAGAAAGAGAACCCTTGTCCTGCTTGAGATGTTTAAGTTTAACTTCTACCCCTTGTGGGCTGCACCCTGACTGACCCATTTTACCCCCCCTTGTTTACACTCCCCCAGAAACTTTAGAAGGAAAATAAAATTAAATTAACCCTGCTGGGGGGGGCGGGACCCCCGGGATTGCCCCAGAGTTCCCCCTTTTCTGCACTCCCCCCAGTGCTTGTTGCAAAGAAACAATCAATTGCAGTTTGCCTGCAGGCTGACCTCATGACTGCCCGAAAGTTAAAGCCTCGGGCATTTTCCCCCATTTTCTTTGTTTTTTTGCTCCCTAGGGGGCTGTCACCCTGACAAACATGGGTTTAACCCCCTGCGTACTCCCCCAGTGCTTCCCCGGGGGAAAGGGGAATAACCCTTTTATTTTTTGGCCCCTCATTTGGAAAACCACCTCTCTGCAAGGGACCCCCCTCTGTACTCCGGCTTTTAACCCCCACCCCGCTGATTTTCCCTCACGGGGATTTTCCCCATCTTTTGGGGTACGGGGTTGTTGCCCCCTTGTTACAGGATTCCAAATCCGGGGGTGATTTCCAAATTTACTGTTTTCCCAAAGTGAACTCCAAAATCATGTTTTCCCGTGGGGTAAAGGGAAAAAAAAAAATAAAAAGCTATTTTAACTTTTCAAACCCACTATGGTAGGCAAAACTAAAAAAATTCAAAGAAAAAAAACCAACAAAACTCCCCCGGGTTTTTCCCCTCTTCTAAAAAAAAAAAGGGTAAATTTCCCCTCCCACAAATTTCTCCTACCCCCCCTCATCCAGAGGGGAAAATCGTGGATCTAAAGGGCACACAAGCATGTCCGTTTTCCCAACCTCAAAACAGTTTCCCTCTCAACATTTTTTTTCTCCTTTTCCCTTTCCCATCACTGCAAACAGTTTTTCAAGAAATAAAAGGAAATTGACCTAAAGCAAGACTTCCATTTTTTTCCCTTTCCCGCCCCGAGCATTTAAAAAAACAAAATGGCGGGAACTTCGCAAAACCCCCAAACAATGCCTCATTGATCCAACAATCCCTTGGGGAAAAGGGGTACAAACGGCCCGCCAAAAGGTGTGGACTTAAAGCCCTTTTCGGGTCGGAACAATGTAAAGGACCCCGGAGGAATCCCAAAATCACCCCCCTTTCCAAATTCACCTGCATACTTACCCAAAAGATCTGAGGGCCCCTGGTTCAAACCTTTAACCCCTTTCCTTTTTGGATCTTATAATAAAAGGGTTTACACAGAACCCCAAAGGCCAAAAAAATTTAAACCTCCGGGTCCCCAGAAAAACACCATAGCAAGGATCCACTTCTTAACGGGAAAGAAGATTTCCCCCCATTTTAAAACGGAAAACAGAATCTCAAACCGGAGTGATATCAAGGGGACTAAATCTTTCCCGGGATTTTTTTTTCCCGCTACTTTGCTTTAAGCGTAAATTTCCCAACCCTTTAAAACCCCAAATTTCCTCGGGGATAAAGAAACCCAAATTTGATGGGGGTTTCCCCGGTAAAAACTCATCGTAATCAAAGATGGGACTCAATTCACTGCAATTCCCCGGAAGAACTTATCTAACATTGAGAAGCTGGAACTTACTCGCACCCAACTGAATCAACCCCGGTCCAAAGGGAAAAACCCCGGGCCAGAAGTTATCACCCCGCTGGGGTTTCCGAAAAGATTTTTGAGGTCAAGACTAAAAGGCACTGGTTAAACATTTGATATCCTTTGCTAACTAGTAGCGGAGTGCTGGCTTGTCCCTCTATTTCTCACACGGGGGTTTGGGGCTGAAATTTGTGTGCCGTTTTCCCTTTCCCAAACGGGAAAGGCGGGACTCTCCCCCATCGTCACTTGTCTCCAATTTTTGGGAGATATTTTTTTTTTTTTTTCCCGGTTTTTCTCTATGGTTTTTTTGTGTTGGTTTATATAGCCAGGGGTTCTTGTTTTATTCCATTTAATGGTTCCATGTATTTTCCCACGCCTGTGTTCTTTAAAACCCCGGGTATCAATAAGCTCAGAAAATTATGTGTAGTTTTTTTAAATTTTGCTACAAATCTTTAAATTCCGTTTAAAATTTTATCTATTAAATTTGTAAAACCCGGTTTCCAACCTCCATGAAGGGGGTCACGTTGTGGGGAGATATTTTTTGGGGTCCGGTGCCGTTTGGGGGGTATGTCTACAGCAACCCCATCTTTTAAAAAAGATGTTTATAGATTTTAAAAGATAAGAGGTTTTTTTTTTCGCGTTTCACTCGCCTGGCCCTCAAAAAAGCGGGAAAGTACCCATATTTATTGGGTTTCTTTTGTTTTCCCTCTCTCAATCATTTAAATTTTTTGACTCCAAAGGGGAGTTTTGTTTTTTTTTGCAATCATTTTTAAAACACAGTTGAATATACTAAGTTGTGCTGTATGCCCAAATTGAAACCCCCTTTTTTCCCCTTTTTAAAAAAAATTTAAAACCACACCCGGGAAAAAATCCCAAAGGAAATTTTATAGTCTTTTGGAGATTTTCAATATGGTGTAGAAAAACCCTAAAAGACCAAAATCGGCCCCGGGGTTGGCGATTTTTTCCCCCGGGAAAACCCGGGGAAAATTTCAAAAGGGGGAAGAAAACTTAAAAAGGGTTTCCTTGGCGATACGCCCACCCACAAAAACTAGACTTTTTTAACTACTCGGCCCAGCCAAAAATCACATGAAAGAATTGTTTATTTTCTTCTAAATTAGATCACACCCCCAAAATTGGTCCCCCAACTCAAAAAAAGGGTTTTTTAGAATTTGGCCCCCAAAAACCATCCCCCAAATTTTTTCCTTTAACAATTAGGTTCTTTTTCTCCCTTTCCCCCCCCAATAAACCATGGGTGTCTAAATTTAAATTTTTTCCCTCATGTCCCCGAAAACCCCTGTCTGAGATTATACTTCACTCAGGGATTACTTTATATGAATCCCCCTATTGCCCCTTGGGTTTGGGAAAAAAATTAGGGTGTGCACAAAAGGCGTACATTGGGGCATATTAAACCTCGGCAGCAACTAGGGAAAAAAGACGCAAAGAAAAACAGACTAATGAATTTTCTAGATAAGTTTTAACCGTGGATTCTCAATTTAGGAAAAAAACCCCCCCAAAAAAATTTAAAAGAAGATTAGCTTTTACTTAAAACCCAAATTTTAATGGTTATGCACTTCCCAAACAAAAAGGAACCCCAAACTAAATAGATTAAACTGGGAATTTTTTATTTTGCAAGGGGGGATAAAACCATTCAAAAATATTTAGCCAGAAGAGTTAGGAAGTCCAAGCCGGGAATACGAATATCACTATCACTGGCCCCCCCAAACCCCAAAATTTTAAGTGTTTCCCCCCGAAAAATTTTCCAATGCTTTTCCCAAAATTATTATCAAACGCTATAAAACCCCAAATTAGACCCCGCAACACCTTCATTAAATTTACTAATGAATTGACCCTTTTTGAAGGCCGTCTCTCTCCCTTCATTTTTCCCCTGATAAACTAGTAACATTTAAAATAAACCCAATTTCACCCCCTCGAACCCAAAATTTTTTAAAAAATTGGTTTTTAAAAATGTAAAAAAACCCCCGGGCCCCGATGGATTGCCCGTGAATATTTTTAAAATTTATTTTTTTGGCCCCTTCTCTCCCCCTCATCACCCCGGCTTTTCCCCAATTTAATTTTTAAAAAAGGAACCCCCCCCAAAGAATTACTCTTTGCTACAATATCTACAAACCCAAAACCCCGGGGAAACCAGCCGCCCTTTGGTCCCCTAATTTTTGCCCCATTTCCCTGCTTAACTCAGAATCAAAATTTTTCAAAGTTTTTGGGCAACCAATTAAATGATATTCTCCCATTTTTAAAACCTTTAAAGACCAAGTAGGATTTGTGAAGGGCAACAGACGAGAGAGGGCATAGAGGGGTTTAAAGATTACTCCAAATAGCATAAAAAAGGGAAACTGCCCTTTTGCCCTTTTTCCCCCTGGAGGGAGAAAAAAGGTTTTTCGACGGGAAAAAAATTGGGTCTATTGAGAAAAGTGTTACAAAATTTTTGGTTTCTTAAAAGGTCAAATTTTTTTTCTGATTATTTCCTTATACACTACCCCCCCTCCCGCCCCCCAGAGTGAAATAAACGGAATTTCTCTCTGAAAAAAATTTACATTAAAAAAAAGGAAAAAAAACAAGGAGGGGCCCCCTTTCCCCGTTAAATATACGATTTGTTTTCAGAACCCAAAACAGAAAAAAATTGGGAAAAACCCCACTAAAATTTACGGGTATAACAATAAATAACGAAAATTTCATAAAGAAGTCTATACGCAGACGACTTTACTGATCATGTAAATCATCCTAAATTAATCGACCCCGGCACTCTTGACCTCCCCAAAAGGTTTTTCCACTTATCCTATTACAAATAAATATAACAAAAATCGGTTTTATTACCAAATTACATTGCTTTTTACTTTGGGAAAAACTCAGCTCCCTAACAAAAAACTTTTTTTTTGGCTAAAAAAATATGTCCCCTATTTTGGGAATTAAGTTTAAAACTGATTTAAGTACCCCCATACAAAAAAACTTAGAAGACAGATCCCCATTTATTACTAAAAAAATTAAAAAGACTCTCCGCTTCTTTTAAATCGTGGTTAGCTCGTAAAAACTTTTTCCCAAAAATGCTACCCCTTTACCCCCCGAAAACTTTTATGTAGCACGTTCCCCCCACCCCCTTTTCCCCCCCATTTCCGTTACCAACCTCCAAAATAAATTTTCCCAAAAATTTTATATGGGGGCAAAAAAAAACCCAGATTTCAAAAAAATCCTATATAAAAGACCACAAAAGGGGGGCTATCATTTTCCCAACCATAAAAATTTAAAAACCTGGAAACCCAATATTGAACCCATGTTTATATTTTGAAACCCCCGAAGACACCACTGGGCCCGTTTTGAAATGCGACAATCCGAATTTTTCCCATTAAAAGGGACTATTTGATTGTTAGGTTATGTGGGTACTCCAAAAAGATTTTCGAACTTTTAAAACTTTCCCCCATGCAGCCAGGTTGTGGTATAGACATGTCTTGGAAAAAATTTAGTGAAAAATTTTGGAAAAACGCCTTTCCCCTTTCTTTGGGCCCTTTACAAATTATTTGCCAGATGCCCCGATTTCGCAATGAACAGACGGGGGCAAAAAAGTAAAGTAAAGATTTGTTTTAAAAAAGGGCCGTTTTAAACAATTTTGAGGATCTTACAAAAAAATTTTCGTTTCCCTTCCATCAATTTTTTTTGAAATATTTCCCCAATTTTGGAAAACTTTTTATTAAGCCCCCAATGCCGGCCCAATTTCACCACAGGCCTTTTCCCCATTATTACATGTTTTTTTTGGGGCAAAAAGGGCCAAAAAAATAAAAAAAAGTACTATGGGCAGCTTATAAACCTTAGTAAAACACAGATCTGAAACAAAAAACCCCGGGCAAACCCGGTAAAAAAGGGGAAAAAGGGAAATTTTCCCTTTTACTCATTAAAGGGTTGAATGGTTAAAAGGCCCGGGGCCCAAACCCCAACATCAAAGGGCCCAAAATAGATGTCCCAATCATTTTAGAAAAATCCCAGGAAAATTCACCTTGAGGGGCCCCCTTTAACCCCAAAAGCAGGCTTCCCACATATTTCCCAGGGAAATTCCCTCACACCTCGGGTTGGGGGAAATTTTGGGAAAAAAAAAAGGGTTTAATTCTACATATTGTGGGGGGAAAATCCCCCCTTTCCCCCCCCGCCCAAACCTTTTTGGAAACAATTTAGAAGCCCTTCTATATAAAATTCCCCCAAGGGGCCATTGGCCCCCTCCACCCCTTAAATTTAAACCCAATACAAGACCCCCACATATAAAGGGACATTTCCCTATTTTTTCCACACAATCCTCCTCACACTCCCCCAAAACGGGTTCCAAACAATTTGGAAAATCGCAACCCCACTTTTTGGGAAAAAACTTTCCGCAATTTTCCCCTCCCAACCCCCTGAAAGGAAAAAAAAAAAAAAAAAATTCAAAGAACCAAAAAACCCCCAAAAAACCAAAATTTGCCGCGCTAAAAAAAGAAAACCCATTCTCATAAAAATTCCCCCCCCCCCCCTCCACCCCCTTCCCAAACCCTACAAAAGCCCCAAGGAAAACAAATGTTCCCCGAAAAAAAAAAAAATGGAAAAACTTCATTTTCTAAAAAAAACCCCTTTTCTCAATTTTAAGTTTTTTAAGGGGCTTTGCGGATAAACTGGATGACATGTTTGTCCCCCAAGACCTTTTGCAGGGGTTTAGAACAAATGATAATTTTTTATATCTTTTTTCTGTTGTTTAAAAATAGGCTTGATTGACATTTTTGTTGCTGTACCCTTTAAAACCCTCTGATGCCCTTAAGACGTAAAATTTTTTGTACGCATGGCCTTTTTTTAAACCCATTTTTTCCCCCTTTTTTCCCCTTCCTTTCCCCCCCCACATTACTTGTCCTTTCTGTCCTACGGAAAATTGTCAATTATTTTGTATAAGGGAAAATAAAAAAAATTTTTCTAATGATAAAAAAAAAAAAAAAAAAAAATTCTGCCCCCACTTTTTTTTTAGCTGCCCCCTTTAATTATCCATATTGTAAATTTTCATCTCCAGGGGGAAACGCCCCCGGGACAAGAGCCCTCAGCCCTGTCTGCACCTGCTCAGACATCACCTCTTCTCCGGGCCAAGTTTACTGACAGTCAATTCCTAAATTAGTAATCACACAAAACCTCACGGGCGATGAGTGTTAAAAACCCCGGGTGCTGTTATTCTACCCCTGTCCCCGTACTCATTAGTATCATACCCACTCACTGCTGGGGCGATTTTTTCAACCCCAGGTGCTGTCTTTCTACCCCTTTCCCTCTGTACTTTTTTAGTAATCACACACCTCATTTGCTGAGGGAGTGTTAAACCCCCCCAGTTGCTGCCTTTTCTCCCTCCTGTCCTCGTACTACCCTTATAATCATCACACTCACTGCTGATTGAGTGTTCAACCCGGGAACTCAAATTCAACTCCGTCCCTGTCCCTCAAATAGTTTTCATACACACCCCAACTGCTGAGTGGTTTTCAACCCCAGTACTGACTTTCTACTCCTGCCCTCTTACCCCCTTAGTAATTACACACACTAAACTGCTGATTTGAGGTTAAAACCCCCCATTTTGCTGCCAAATTCTACTCCTGCCCTGTACCCCTTTAGAATCCCCAAAACCCTCACTGCTTGATGTTAAAACCCCAGATACTTTCATTCTACCCTTCCTCTGTACTCCTAGTATTCACACAAAAACTAAACTCCCTGAGGGGAGTGTTTAAACCCCGGGTACTGCCCAATTCTACCCTGCCTCTGAAACCTTAGAAATCACACCTCACTGCTGAGTGAGTGTTCAACCCCAGATACTTTCATTTTACTCCTGCCCCTCTGTACTCCTTAGTAATCACACACACTCACTGTTTGAGTGAGGTTTAAAACCCCCGGGTCCCGCTTTCTACTCCTGTCCCGCACTCCTTAGAAGTTAGTCAAAAAAACCCACTGTCTTTTTCCTATTAGTTTTTTTTTCATTCCTATCCCCTTCTTAAAAAAAAACCTCAAAACAGGAAAGTGCTTTGGGAAAAAAAAAAACCCCCTTTAAATTTTTCTGCGGGGTTTTGTACCTGGGCCCCCTATGCTGAAAGGCAAAAATTGTAACCACCGCACATTGAATCAAACTAAATTACTTTTTGAAATTTGGGAATTACTTGACTTTACATAAAACAGACCCTTTTTTTTCATTTAGAGACTCAGGAGTGAAACAAAACTGTGGGAGGGCAGGGTTTGATGTCAAGCCTCATTACATAGTATATAGTTCAAAAAAATTTATACACCCCCCCTCCTTAAAGACAAATGAAAGCTAAAAGAGAGGACAGCAAGTCTTTAAAATGTTTTCATGGAAAAAGCCAATGTAAGGTTTTAGACTCCCGACCCGTTCTGCCCCCCGGGTTCCAATTTAAAGGGTTAAAGCAAAAAAAAATTCTTTTCCTTCCCAAAACCCAAATACAATTCTTTGGCCCAAACACAAGATACAATTCAAGGATTTCCCCGCCTTTGCTTCGGGCCCCTTGAAATTATAAGGGAACTCAGCTAGTAGGGGTTATCTCAATTTTAAAGCTGAAAAAGTTTGTGCTCCGGCTGCCCGGCGCATGTCAGTCACCGTTTTATAACCAAAGGAAATAAAAACTAAACGCGTTATAAAAAAGAAACTTCTTTTTTGAACAAGTGCTCCCCCCCTGTTTTGTGTATTAAACATTTATTGTATCTAAAATCTGATAGGGGGGAAGCGGGCCCCGGGCACCCGGGGCTCGGGGAGCCATAAAAATTTGGGTTTTTCACTCACAACTAAGAATCCCAAAAAAAGGAAAAAAACCTATCAGCTGGCGTTTTCCAAAAACAGGGACCCACACCTTTTGGGTATCCCAACCCATAATCCTTGGATCTCGAAGAAAACCGGGGAAACTGACCGAAGGGAAATGAAACGGACAAAAAAAGGCCCGGGGGTAAGAGCATTTATTTATTAAGCTCAAAATTTACTCCGTTTTTCTTCCCCGGTCTATTCCCTTTGGGTCCGAGCCCGGGAAAATAAAGAGGATACCTATGTAGTGGCCCCCTTTGCAAAAACAAAAAACCCCTTGCCCTACTTGCAAGTGAAATATGACTGGTATAAAAATAAAAAAGGCTTTCATTTTTTTTTTTAAATTAGGAAGGGGTTTGGGCCGAATTTAAGACTTTTTGGCGCTCTGAAAGGGGGGGAAATTATCTTAGGGCCTTAACCCCGGTAATGTAAACAAACTAAGTGGAAAAGTCTGTGTCGGGAAAAAAGAGAAAAAGGGACAGGTTTTAAGGACTAAAGTTTTTGGGGGTCAGCCCCATCCTTTTTTTTAAAGGTTTGAATTTTGAGCCTGACAATGGGAAGAATAGTCGGGGGAAAAACCTTTTTGAAAGGGGGGCCAGAAAAACGGAAAAAGGGATACGGTAAAAGTATCTTAGGACGCAGGGGTTTTCCGGGAGTGTGGAAAGACATTGTGACTGTAAAAAAGGAATCACCAAGAAACCAATATATATTGTTTGGGAGGATATACTTCCCAATTGCACGCAATCCCCAAGTATTCTCACCCCAAAGCTTCCCCAGATGATAAAAAACACCAATTAGGTCCCCCCGGAAGGATCCGAGGATTTGTTGTTTGGAACTCCAACTGGGGGACCCGGGGGGGACAAAAAGGGACAGGGGACAGGAAAAAGTCAAAACCTACCGAGGCCCCAAGTTTAAATCACCTCCTCCTATGTTTTCAGGGAAAAGGGGGCAGTAAATTTAAAACCCAAAGAAAAGCAAAGAGTTTTTTAAAAACCCCGAAAGGGGTGGAAAAACGTTAAGGATGGGAGCACCAATTTAAAATGTTCTGCCCCAATTTAATTTTAAACTGCTGTGAACCAAGTTGGGGTATGACAGTTCAGTCAAGGGATGGGGGACAATGTAAAACCCCCCCCCGACCATAGGGATAGCCAGTGCCCCTGAAATTAAAAGAACAGACACCACCCCTGTACCCAAATGCCCCCTCCCGCACGCAGAAACCCGGGGGGACCTGGGGACTCCCTTTCCTTTTAACAGAAAACCCCAAATAAGGGGTACATGGGTTTTGGGGAAACAGGGGACCTCTACCAGGACAACAAGCAGAGCCCCCCAGGCCCTAGTAGAAAAGGCCCAAACATTAATAACAGACCCCGTTACCCTAAAAATCCAAATGCCGAAAGGGAGACTCAGCGAGGGGGTATGAGGGTTTTCTAACCATGGACAGCCTGCCCAAAAGATGGGATAAATTGCCAAAAATGCCCCAATCCAGGTACTCACCCTCTTAGTTTCAAAACCGTTAAAACCAGTTTAAAAGGGGACCTACAGAGCAGCCTGGGTAAACATAGCAGAACTGTGTAGACTAAAAATGACCCCAAGACAAAAATTTAAGATTTTAACAGGAACTCCCGCCCCCAACCCCCAGCAGACATAAGAAAATGAGGGAAACGGGGTAAAAGTTTTTGTTTAGAGGTTTCAAATTTTTTGTCAGGGGGAACAACAACCCAAGGGGGGAAATACAGTCCCCAGGGGAGGGAGAGACTGGGTGAACGTGAATTTAATTTTGGTTTGGGAAATTTAGGAGGGTATGAGGGATGAGGGACATGACATTGCCACGGACCAATTTAAAGGGGATAATGGGTAAGAACGTTTTCCTAAATGGAATAATCCCCGAATAGCAGACAAACTTTAAATTTTTGGGTTTTCCCGATTTTGGGGATCCACGGAAATGCAAACCCCCCTTTTCTTAAAAAAAAATAGAAATGGGGTATTAAGGAAAAAAATGTGAAGGGTTTCACAAGTACAAGTCCAGGGGAATACAGGAGGTAAACCAAGACGAGGGGCCCCAAACCGTTTCTATTCAGGGAAAAAAGGGCCCACAAAAAAACTGACTGCAGAAAGAAAAAGAGAATGAAGAAGAGAAAGAAGAGGCAGGAGGCCCCGAACAAGACTGACTAGCCCGCCCGAAAGGGGGGCAACCCGTGGGCCAAAGGCCCCGACTTTTTGTCCCCTAAAAAAGTTTAAAACCCAGAGTTTTTTGTAAACTACAGATTCTGTTGTTTTATCCCGGGAATGGGTTTAATAAAAAGAATTTCACTAAAAGTTTCAAATTGGCCCCCATACATTTTTATCACGGTTTTTTGATTTCTAGATTTGGGGGAAAAAAGAACTTGTTTGGGGCAGATATTTTTGACCACACTACAAGCAATAACCCAAAAACCATCCAGAAGAAACCGTAACTTTAAAAAAACCCTTTAATCCAATTTTTGAGGGAAACTATATGTCGGGATTTGGGGTCATTTGAGCAAGAAATCCGGGAAATGGCGTTGTATGGACTAGGAGGAAAAAAACTTTTTTAAAAAGCGTCCCAACTGTCCTATGGGCAAAATCCAAAAAAGACATAGGAATTTTAAAAATGGGCCACATGTTAAACCCGTTTCGTGAAACCAGGGTGTCAGTTACCCTCAAAAATTTGACCGTAAACCTTTGAATCACAGCAAGAACAGCTTCATGCAGCCCATTTAGAATGGGACAAAACGAACCACCAATTTTGCCTGACCACAGAAGGGAAAAGAGCCTTTAATTTTGTTTTAAAACCCAACTATTCTGCCGGCAAACCCGCCCCTTGCAATCCCTGATTATTTACAACAATTTTTTCCCCCTTTTTTGGGAGAGGTTCCCGGTACACCCCCAACCCGGGTGTACTCAGCCAGAAGAGGAAACACAAACAACGTCCTTTTGGGATAAATTTTTCACACAGCTAGAACCCCGGGAAACAAAGGCTGCCCAAAACCCGTTTCCGAGCAGTACCGGTTTTTACTAATGCTGCAAAAGGCAAAAAGAAAATAGCCCTTTTAAAAATCCCCTTTACCCTCATTTCCAAATCTATACATTACCTCATATTAAAACAGTCCAATTAAAAAATCCTCGGCGCAGGGAAGGCAACCGGCCCCCAACCCCCCAGGCCCCACTCCTTCCCCATGTCCCCCCACATTACATTCCAAAAAGGGACTTCCTGAAAACTTTTCGAACTTCCCATTTTTTCTTTTGGATTTTCAGAAGGGGGGGGGGGGAAGGGGAACCAGTGAAAAAAATCTTTTAAACATATTTTAAAAAAACTCATTGAACAGAAAGGTTCCCCCATCCCCCAACCTTTCTACTGCCCCCATTGCAAATCCTGACCCTTTTTTTGCAGTAATCACTCTCCATGACACCCATAATGGGAGAGCCGTTGTCCCCATGCATACAGCCCCAAAAAGCTGAATTGGTGGGGCCCCACAAAAGTCTAGAATTAGGGAAAAGGGGAAAAAATGTAAATATTCACACGGATTCTGCCTATTCAAAATGGGGTAATTCAGACTTTGGGGGGAAATTTTGGGGGAGTCAGAGGTTTCCGTACACAGCGGGGCACCAATACCATGGTGAGGCAGTTTTTGAAAACTACTCGAAGCTGTCACAAAAACCAAAAGAAGTAGCTAAAAGTAAAGGGAGCGCCCCCCACCAAAACAACAACCCCGAGGCACCGGGGAAAAAGATAGGGGAAAAAAAGAAGCCAAACGAGCAGCTTTTAAAGCCCGTGAGGTTTAAAAAAGGCACTGAACCAAACTCTCTAATAGGAAATTCCCAAAAAAGCCCAGGCAAAAAAGCCAGGGAAAAGGGAAAAAAAGGGTTGGGGGAAAAGGAGGGAAACCAAAACTAGGGAGGGGGACGGGTTAAGGAAGTTAGGGGAAAAAAAGTTTTTTACCCAAGGGCATGGCATCCTACTTTCCCAAATCCCTTCCCCCTCCCCCCCACACACAAAGTCCAGAACACTATGGCCACCCCCCCCTTAAATGGAAATTGGGGGGGCCCCCCCCCGGGTTTTAGACCGGCTGCAGTCCTACCCCAGCGGAAAATGTCACATCGTCGGTAAATAATCCTAACGGGGAGGGCAAAACTCCATAAGAAACACTCCACAGGGAAACCCAAAAGACACCATATGAAATTTTTGTTTGGGAAACCCCCAAGACTAGGTTTGGGTTAAATTTCCCCCCAAATCTTTCCCGTGGGAGTGTGGGTTTGTCTCACTAGTCATGTGATAAAATTTTAAAAAACCAACTAACCCGAATTCAGGGAAAAATGTTTTCTTCTTTTTTCAATCCCCGACGCCGAAAATGGAAACTCACACCGGGAAACCCGGGGGGACCAGGTGTTTTCCCCCCAAGAAACACTCCTCCCCCCCTGAAAGCGTTGGAACCCCGGTTCGAGGGACCATACCAAGTCCTGTTGACGACTGCTACCTCTGTAAAGCTAGAAGGGAAACCAACATGGGTCCATGCAAGCCATTGCAAGCGGGCCTGAGGTGCCTTTGGACATTGACACTGATCCGGATAAGTATTGCTTTAATGGGAATACATGGAAAATAAACTCACCGCACATCACATGGTTCTAGCAAAAGAAATAAGCCAAACAGATTGCTGAATATGCACACATGCCCCAGTCACGGCCTTATCCATGCCATTTTTGGTGATCCCTGTGCCATGGGAGGAGATGAGGGATTAGCCAATAATGACACCAAATACTCTAGGCACTGGAACACCAGCATACCGATTCCCATAGTAGGATGGATATCTTTGCCCTGGTGGCAGGGTAATCTCACCACATCAATAGAGCATCAGCAGTATCTTGTATACAAGGGGGGAAGTTGCGTATCTTGTAATTACTCTGGAGTTGCCAAACTGGGGGAAATTCCGAGTGAAGGCATCCAGATTAGCTTCAACGCCACTTCCTCTACCACAGATGCCTTTAAACCTTCCCTGCTAGAACGATAACTACACAACATATCGTGGGAAGGGAATAGGTATTTCCCGAATGGGACTAACGAGACCTGTGCAAGCATCCAAGGCAATCTGCCATGTAATGAAAGTGCAGCATATAGTCCAGGTTTCCCGCCCTGTAGAGAGCCAACATCAGGCTATTGTAGTCCATTGGGACAAGTCCCCTCCAGGTGTATGCTCAAGAATATCTCAGGGTTTGTAGATCTGGCCCATCGATTGGTCCTACAGCATTCAGGACTGTGGGACCTCTCACCCGGAACCTATTAGATCTGTGGGCAAAATGCCTATAAATGGTTTCCAGTAGGAGTAAAGTGTACCTGTACTCTGGCCAGGTTACATCCTGCCACTTTTATAACCACACCCTAACAGTTGAATTACTTAGCCATGCAGACACACATACTGGTAAAAAGGGCAAAAGACAATACACCCAGAGCAAATGGAAGACCCCACATAGTGCAAATGAGTATTGGGAATAAAATAGCCAATACTCTACTGCTATATCCTATTTTTGCCCAGACCTGGGATAAGCTAGTAGAAGCCACTGATTACTTGGATGACCAGATCTTTGACAATCTGGAAGTCCTCAACACGACAGTGCCAACCCAGAATCAATTAATAGTGGTCACAAACCAACATACAATAGTTTTAGACTATTTGACCTGGGGGGTTGGCTAATGGGCATATTGCAGACTGTAATACAAATATTTTTTAGTTATTCTGCTTGTCTATGTTGCTGCTCGAATATTATTGAAGATTATATTCTGTTGTTTGGAGAAACGTCAATTTTCTGCCCCAATATGAAGGGACAGCTTAGTGGGCTCACCAGGGCTTGGAAAGTCCAGCTACACAGGGGGATCATCTGAATAGGGATGATTCGTCTCAAACCTGGCGAAGCCTCACTACTCCCCTTCCCGTCCTCGCTACCCTGGTGTTGGCAAAGCTAAAAGACAGGAGCTAGGGAAAAGAATGTGCTGGAAAGGCATTGTGAAGCAGTGTCTAATGTTTTTCTCTTTACAGATGAAGGAAGTTTGCACAGCTCTAACATACTGTATTGTTTGTCAAAAGGGGGGAATTGTCAATTTAAAGGGTTAAAGCATGAAAATTTTTTCTGTCCAAAAACCAAGATACAATTCATGTTCCAACAAAAGATACAATTAAAGGGACCTTGCCTTTCTTCAGGATTTGAAATTATATGTATGTTATCTCAAATGTAGCGTAAAAGTTTTGGCCCGGCTGACTGCGCATGTCAGTCACCACTTATAACCAAAGTTATATAAACTCACTGCTGTTATAATAAAGAACTTCTTCTTTGATCAAGCTCTCAACCGTTTTGGGGGATAATGACTTTTGTACTTATCTATAGAGGGGGGTAGCAGGCCAGGTCCGGGTCGGAGCCATAAAATTGGGTTTCACTCAGCACAGATGAAACTTGAAGGGGGAATCCCGGGGACACCGGGGCATGGTGAAAGCCCACACCAGGGCCCGGCAAAGGCCCGGGGAAAAGGGCCGGATTTAAATGGGGCATCCCCCGGCAATGACCTTTTACCGCCGCACTCCCTTTTTTAAATTTCAAACAGCCGACCGGGGCCCCCATAGGGCGGAGCCACCCCGGGGAACGGAGACGGCTGAGCAGGGCGGGCCGGGGGAAAGTGGACGGCGGGGGGGGACAGGGGACGTGAGGGACCCCGACCCACGTGGGGGAGGGGGCCCGTGGGAGCAGGGGCACGGACGCCCCTGCAGGGGGACAGTGGAAACAGGGGGTCCGTGACGGACCCCCCCCCCCCTTTGGGGCCCCTCCCCCTTTTGGGGCCCCCCCCTTTCTATTTGAAGAAATTTGGATGAGGCTTCGGTTCAGGATTTTTTTCCTCCGGCTCCCAAGACTCTCTTCGGGAAACCAAACCCCCTTCCAGTCCACCGGAAAAATTTTTTTTCCCCTAGTTCCCTCATGCCCAAAAAACCCCTTTGACCTCAAAGGGTTTGGGGCGCTTCAGCCAAAAGAGGGAAAGAGGACGGGCCTTGGGGGAAAAACGTTTTTCAGGGGTTTCGTGGGGAGAAAGGGAAAAGATTTGGGGGTTTCTTATCGTAGGGGGGACCCAAAGAGTTTGAGGGACACCGGGATTGATGTGGCTAAATGACCTAAAGGGTCCCAGGAAACGGGGTCTCAGTTTTTTAAGAAGGCATCTTTGGGGGAAACATATCTAGACAAAGTTCCAAAACCTTTTCCCCCTTGGGGGGAAAACCGGAGGGGGGTTTTTTTTGTTGTTTGGGGTCTTCATGTGCTGGGAAAGGGGGCGGAGCGTGCCTGAGGGTCTGGGCCAAAATGGCCTTCATGTCTTAAACCTGTGTTCCCCCGCCGGGCCCCTCAGAGAGGGGGGTTGGGCCAGAGGGAGAGGAGGGTGGGGTTTCAGGCCCATACAAAACTGTAGAAGGGGGGGGGCCCCCCGGGCGGGTTTCCCAAGACTAAAAGGGTTTTTTAAAAAGCGCCCTCCCCCCCCAAAGGCGGGAAAATTGGGCCCAAACATCTTACTTGCCGGAGCCGAAATGGGGGAAAAAAACCCACCCAAGCCTATTTTTGCCCCTTTTCCCTTTTTAAACCTGGCCTTTTTTCCGTCTGGGGAAAGGGTAGGAGTAAACCCCAAACCCACCAAAATAGGTTGGTTTTTTGCCGGCCCCCTCCCAAAAGGGGAGCCCCAAACTGAACCCCCCTTTGGTCCGAAAAAAAATTTTGCTGAGGTAGTCCTTTTCCCCAAAAGGGGAAACAAAATTGAAGGAAGCCCAGCTTCCCCCAAGGGGGGAAAAAAATTTGGAAGGAAGCCGGGCAACGGGCCAAACAAGCGCCCGGGGAAACCCTTCCCCTTGACCCCCCCCAAATAATGGGGGTTGCCAGACAGGGCAACCCGAAAAGAACCCCAGGGGAAAATTTCCCAAGGGGAGGGGGGAAAATGGGGAGTGGTTTAAATTTTTGAAAGTGGGTACGATTGGGCCCTTGGACCCCCCGTTTGTCACCCCAATACCCCGAAAAAACCCAAAAACCTTCCCCCCCCAACTCCCCCGCCGGGGAACCCCAGATGGAAAATTCCGGGGGGGGGGAAAGGGCCCCACCACCAATGAAAAGACCCCTTTTTAAAAGTTTACGTCTGCGGAGGTCAGGGCGCACAAAAGGCCTTTCCCCGGGGGAAAAACCCTTTCCCCGGGGGGCCCAAATGGAGCGGGCCGGATGAAGGGTTCTGGGGGGAAAATTTTTTTTCCCAGGGGGTGTACCCTTAAAACACCACCACTTCGGAGGAAAACGGAAGGGGGCGGGGGCTCTGTTTTTTTGGGGGGGGGGGGTTGGGGGGAAATTTTCAACCCCGGGAAAAAAGGGAAAGCGCCACCTCCCCTTTTCCCCTTTCCCCCCCAACCCCGGCTAGGTCTAGAATTGGGGGGTTTTTGTTGACATAAAGGTTAAAAATGGGAAAAGGGGCCGCCCCCCTTTCCAGTACATCCCCCTTTTCCCCCTAAAGGGCCCCTTTTTTGGCCATTACCCCTTCCCCCCGGCCCAAATAAAAAACCACCTCGGCCGAGGGTCAAAAACTTTTTAAAACCCTCCCCCTCCCTTTTAACCCCCTTTTTTTAAAAATTTTGGAAACTGCCCCCCCCCCTCCCGTTTGGGCCCCCCAACCCGGGGTAAGGGTTTTCCGGGTTGCACAGGTAAACCAGGAAGGCCAAAGGTGGGGCCTTCCTGCGAAAACGTAAACCGGTTTAAGGAAGGGCCAGAGCGTGTATTGGGGTAATTTTCTTGGTGAGGGCCACTAAGGACCCCCACCAGCGTCGGGGAAGTGAGGTATGAACGGCGATCTTAAGTTGCAAAAGCCCAAGAAGCGCGGATAACCCGAAAACCCCACTGGGCGGGCCATTTGCAACCGGTTTGACAGTTTTGGGGGATCCATCCTTTGCCTTTGGGACAGAGATGACGTACCCCAGAAACGGGGAGGCTATTGAGGGAAAGAGGCATTTCCCAAGTTTAGCATACAGTTTGGTTCTACCAGAGAATTCAGTACTTGATGAACATGGTTTGGGGGGGTCCAGGTCTGGGGGAGTACCCAGGAGGGGGGTTTTTTCCCCTTTTAAAAAAAGGTAGACCCCACGAAGGGGAAAGGGGTAGGTCTCTGAAGACATCATCATTTGCCCTAAAAAAGACGGGGGCGTTTTGTACAGCCCCGAAGGCTCACCAGGTCTAAAAGGTCCCCAAAACCCGGGGGTTTTTAAAAGGCCGTCTTCCATTCATTCGCCCCCTTTGGGGTTTGGGGCCAAAAAGTTATACCCCCTCTCAAACCAATTTGGGAAAGAAAAAATTTGGCGCCCGAAAGGCGACCCAAAAAAGTTCTGTGATCAGGGGTTTTGTGGGTAAAGGTTTTTTTCACCGTGATCTTTTTAACCCCCGGGTTAATCTTTGGCGGGGCCGCGGGGTTACCGTCCTTTTTCTTAAACAAAAAACAGAACCCCTTGCCAGCGGGAGAGAGGACTTTCGGATGAAACTCCTTCCGGAGTTTATTCCGGATGTACTCGGACATGGTTTGGGTCTCAGGCACCGAAAGGGGGTTTGTTTCACCCCCGGGGAGGACGGGTCCCCGGCAGTACTTTCCGTTTGGGGAAATTTCAAAAAGGATGATGGGGGAGGAAGAACTCTGGGCTTGTCTCACGAGAACCCCCCCTCGGCGCCCAGGTATTCGGGGGGCCCAACCCCGGGGAAAAAACGGCTCCTGAAGGGTCGGGGCAGGGGCAGGAAAGAAACCGGGCGAAGGTCCCCATCAAACAAGGGCCCCGACAGTTGGGACCCCCAACGAGTACCCCCTTCCATTTGGGGGTCCGCCCGGGGAAAGGAAAATGGGGAAGTCGCACCCAGGGGGAGCCCGGGAGGATCGCCAAAAGGGGGAGCGAGGCAAACCCCATAAAAGGGAAAAATTTTTTTTCTTTTTTGGCCAATGCCCCCCCCGTGGGGGGGGGGGGGATATGGTTTTGGTGGCCAACCGGATGGTTTCGTAAGTAGCCCCCCGCTGAGGGAGGGAATAAAAGCGGTTTCTCCAGGCGTACCCCCGGGGGAAGCCTTTTTACTGCTTCACTAGAAAACTGGTTTTAATGAAGTTCCGGCCAGAACCCCCGGGGGTCCGAAACGCCGGAATTGGAACGGTTTCCCCAGTCTCTCAAAAAAACAAACCTCCCACAGGCACAAAAAGGCCCTTGGAGGGAGGGGTTTTGAAAACCAAAGAAGGGCCCTCTCCACAGATCCTTGGGGCAGAATTTTTCCCGCAGGTTTGGGAAAACGCTTGGAGAAATTTCCCTCCAAAAAATGCTCTGGATGCCACACTAGAGGCAAAAATTTCCCTTTTGCCGACCCCGGGGCCCAAAAAATTTGCTCAGAGGGAGGGGGCCCCGTTTCAATCTGCATGGGCTCCTCAGGGATGTTGGCGACTGTGGCGCAGAGGGCCCGGGAACCCCGGGTTTTGCCAGGCAAAAAAAAAACCGGCGATTTTTGGGGTTGACTATGTTTCTTTGCCAAATTTTCTTCCCCCCTTTTCAAGGAAGCAAAGGGCCCAATGCGGGTTTGCAAAACCGGGAAATAAAGCCCGCTGAGGGGGAAAACGGGAGCCCCAATTTCGCCCAAGATTCCTTAATTTGGGTTGAGAGCCCTTTCTTTAAAGTTAGCACACAGAGGGGGCCCTTTCCCCATGACAGTTAAAGGCCGGGGAGTACAAATTTTAAACCGTGTATTTTCTCCTACGGAAGCCCCCCGGGCGAAAGGTTTTAAGGAACCCTTGTTCTCAGGGGGGAGGTTTAAAAGGGCGGTTCCTCAAAATACCTGCGGAATTTCCCTGAGGAACGACTGTAAAATTGCCGCCCACTGGATTTCGTTTCTGTCCCATAGGGGTGTGGGCCCATGCCGGGGGCCCCCCGGGAAAGAGGGAGGCTAAACCACGAACGCCACCTTCGCCTTTCCCCCCGGAACTGATGGGTTCATAAGCCCACTGCAAAGGGGATTGGGTAAAAAACCCCCGCAGAGTTTTTGGGTCACCTTTCGTAATTAGATGGGAGCGAAAAGCTAAAAGTTTTGGGATCCCTCGGGGCCCACGGGGAGTTAGAGGAGGGAAAACCACTGGGGGAGGGGGAGGGTGGCGGGCGCGGGAGGGTTTATGGGGCTGCGGGCCCCAAAGGGGGAAAGGTTTTGCTCGACGGTTTGCGTTTTTGTTTGCGCGATCTGTTCAAATTGCTTGCCCAAACGACAGTGGTGATGTTGGAAAAACATTTTGGAAAGGGGGACCCCTTGGGGGGATCCAGGGGCCCGGATCCAACTTTAAGGGTTCTGGGGGTTTGGGATCCACTGGGCCCCACCCCCGGGGGTTTTTGGGGAAAGCCCACACCGGGGGAGTGGAATCAAAAGTGGGCCCCCGGAAATTCCCCAGACCCCGCCGCAAAGCGGGAGGGCCCTTGCTGCAGGGGGAGTCCCCCCAGGCAAAACCCAAATGGCGGGGTTTCCCTGGGGTGGCGGCCAGGGTAACGAAAGTAAAAGGATCGGCAGGCAGGCTCGTAGTCGGGGGACGGGGAGGTGGTCAGGCCCAGGCTCCCTTTGGTTCGTAGACGTAGGCAGGCAGGAGGTCAGGACGGCGGCTCTTGGGTTTGTGGTCGGTAAAAAAGTAGGCAGACGGGCGGCCCCAAACGGGTTTAAAGGGAAGACAAAGGAATTTCTCTAGGGAAACTTTCACCAAGGGAATATACACCAAGGATCCGGCGAAGGTGGCAGGGAAAAGGCCGGACTTAAATAGGAGCTTGCCCCAATGACCAATTTCCGGCGCACTGCCCTTTAAAAAATTTTAAACAGCCGGGCCCGCCGCGCCCCAGGGGCGGAGCCAAACGGAGCCACGCGCCAGGGAATGGGACAGGCCTGAGCAAAGGGAAAGTGCCGGGTTTAAGGGGGAAACGCCACGGGGACAGGGACGGGGAAGGGGGACCCCAACCCCCACGTTGGGGGGGGGCCCGCTGGGGGGCAGGGGCAAGGATGCGCCTGTGCCCCGGGGCAGTGGGCCCCAAAGGGGCCCCTCCCCTTGGGGCACTAGAGAATCTCCAAAAGGGAAAAAAACCTATCATCCCCCACTTTAACTAAAACCCTAGTAACTCAGAAAGGCCCGGCCCTGGTTGCCTTTAAAACAAACAATTTCTATAAATAGTTCCGAAGGTTGGTTTTCAACCTTTTGGCCCAAAAATTTTCCCTTTTTCCCAAATTGGTTGGGGGGGAGGAGGATTTAAATTTTCCTTTTTTAAAAAAAATTTTTTAAATTTTCCCCCTCGTACGGGCCCCCTTTTGGGGTTGCATTAATCTGATGTCCCAATTGAAATATTTTAAAATTTTGATTAACATATTTCCCTAATATCATTAAAAAATTTTGGGGAGAACCCGTTCCGGCCTGAAAGTGTGGGACTTTGAAATAAACAATTTTTGGGTTTTTTAAAATGTAAGTAATAAAAGCCGCTAAGAATTCTAGTTTTTTTTGAATCGTTTTTTGCTAAAACTTTTTTTTTTTTAAAAATTGGGAAAAAACTTTTTTTTTTTTTTTTTTTTTTTTTTTTGTTGCAATTTTTTTAAAATGTTTAATTTAATTTAAATTGAGAAAGAGCTTGGAAAAACTTTTTTTGGGAAATTTATTTGCAAAAAAATGGTTTCAAACGTTTTGGTAAATCTTTTTTTTTCTTTTTCACTTTCTTCTTTGTTTTATCAAAAAGAGAAATTTTAACCCTAAAAATTTTTTAATTTTTCCAAACAAATTTTGGATCGGACAAAAAATTGGGGGACTTTAAAAGGCCCATAAAAACCCTATATACTCGAGTTTTAAGACGGGTTTTTTAGCACTGAAAAAAAAAAGTCCCCCGGCTTATTCTTTCTTCCCAAGTTTGGCAAAAAGGGGCCGGCCCCGGGGCCCCGGGGGCCGCGGGATTACTTCAGCTATATGCCGACTTCCCTGAGAGGTAAACAGCTTAAAATTTCAAATTTCGGAGCGAGAGCGTGTGCCCAGTCCCGCAAAAAGGACTCCCAAAAACCGCAAAGGGAACCCGCGGCCTTTTTGGGGTCTCCGGCACAGGCGAGTGGTGTATTTATTTCTGCCCCGCATGGCCTGTTTCATAAACCGCAGGTTTTCCGAAAAGGAATCACAAAAGGCCCCGGTAGCAGCGGGGGGGGAAATGAATACTGGTTTTTTTTTTTTTTTTTTTTTGTAAAAAAAAAAAATGCCTATTCCTGCCCTTTGGGGGGACTATACCTGCCTTTTAAACCCCCTATGGCGGACAATACCTGCCTATGGGGGACAAATACCTGGGCCCATAGGGGGCACTAAACGCCAACCTGCCCCAATGGGGGGCATTAAAATGGCCCTTAACCCCGCCTATGGGGGACAAAATACCTGCCTATGGGGGACAAATACCCCGGCCCCAGGGGGACAATAAAATCTTTTTTCCCCCCTATGGGGAACTTAAACTGCCCTTTTTTTTAAATTTTAAAAAATCAGAAAAAAGGGGGGAAAAAAAGTTAAACTCAAAAGGGAAAAAAAGAAACATGGCCATACTCCCCTGCTAGTAAAATGAAATGGAAGAAAAACGATAGAGGGAACATGGGCCCCCCAAAAGCTATTAAAGAAAAATACTTTTTTTCTTTAATAGCCCTTTTGGGGGGCCCCCCTTGCCTCTATGCTGTGTTCAGTCCCCAATTTTAGCTTTTCTAGCAGTGAGAATTTGGGCCTTTTTTTTTGTTTTTTCTTTGAAAAATTAAACTGCCTATAACCTCCCTATGGGGGGGCTTTTAAACCCGCCTTTGGGGGGGCCCTTAAACTGCCTATACCTGCCCTTATGGGGGGCAATAAACTGTATTTAAAATTGCCTATGGGGGGCATATACCTGCCTATACCTCCTATGGGGGATTTTAAAATCGGCCCCATACCCGCCCATGGGGGAAAAAATCCCGCCCATACCCGGGCCCATGGGGGACATTAAACTGCCTATCCTGCCCTATGGCGGAAATTTACCTTTCCCAAAACCTTCCTATGGGGGGGGCCTTTAAAATGGGCCCATGGGGGACATATTTTTCTTATACTTGCCCTATGGGGGGCAAAATAAACCCCCCCTATGTTGGTTTTTTTTGGGGTCCGTTTTTTTTTTTTAAAAAAAAAATTTTGGGGGGGGGTTTTTGGGGGGGGGGAAAAGGGGAAGGGGAAAAATTTTTTTTTTTAAAAAAAACCCCCCTTTTCCCTTCCCAACCCCCCCCCCCAAAAAATTTTTTTTTTTTTTTGGGCCCCCCCCAAAAAATTTTTTAAAATTTTTAAAAAAAAAAAAAAAAACCCCCAAAAAAGGGGAAAAAAACCCCCAAAAAAAAAATTTTTTCCCCAAAAAAAAGGGGGGCCCCCTTTTTTAAAAAAACTTTTTTTTTGGGGGGAAAATTCCTTATTTTGGGGGGGTTTTAAATTTTTAAACCGGGGGGTTTTTGGTTTTTTTTTTTGGGGTTTCCCTCCCCCCCCAAGGGGGGGGGTTTTTTTTTAAAAAAATTTGGGGGGGAAAAAAATTTTTAAAGGCGGGGGACTTTCCCTCCCCCCGGGGGGGTTTAAACTCCCCTTTTTTTTTTTAAACCCCCCTTTTTTTTAATTTTTTTAAAAAGGGGAATTTTTTCCCCCCAAACCCAAAAAAGGGGGAAAAGGGGGGGTTTTGATTTTTTTTTTTTGGGGGGCCCAAAATTTTTTTTTTTTTAAATTTTTTTTTTTTTTTTCCCCCTTGGGTTTAAAAAAAAAAAAAAAGGGGGAAATGAAGGGGCCCCCGGGGGTTTTTTTCAAAGGAAAAAGGGGGGAAAAAAGGGGCCCGGGGGGGAAAAAGGGGTTTAAAAACCCCCCGGGGGGGGGGTTTTTTTAAAAAAAAAATTTTTTTAAAAAAGGGGAAACCAAAAAAACCCCCCGGGGAAAATTTTGGGGGGCCCCCAAAACCCATTTTTGATTAAATCAAACCGCAGGTGCCAGAAGAGGGAGTCAGCGACCCCGGGGAGCAGGGGGAAAGTGAGCTGGTATTTTTTTTATTTTTTTGTAAAAAAAACCCTGCCTTTACCGCCTATGGGGGGGACTATACCCCCAATACCTGCCTATGGCGGACTTTTAAACCTTTTTGGGTGCAAATACCTCCTTTTAAAGGGGCACTAAACGCCTATACCTGCCTAAGGGGGAAACTAACTGCCTATCCTCCCTTGGGGGACTTTTAACCTGCCTAGGGGGGGAAAAATACCTCCTATGGGGACAATAAACTCTTATACCTGCCAGGGGGAACATTAACGGGCCTTACCCCCTATGGGGGACTTTCCCCTCCAAAGGGGGACTTTAAATCCTATCCCTGCCTAGGGGGAAAATAAATGCATAAACTTGCCTAGGGGGGACATTACCCCCTTACCTGCCTATGGGATATATACTGCCAAACCCTCCCTAATGGGGGCATATCCCGCCTATCCCGCCTAGGGGGGCATTAAACTGCCTAACCTGCCAGGGGGACATACACCCCCGGCCACTTTATTGGGTAACCCTGCCCCAACTGCCCGTTAAAAATTAATTTCAATCAGCCAATAAATGGCGGCAACTCAGTGCATTTAGGTGTAGACAGTTAAGACAATCTCCTGCAGTTCAAACGAGCATCATTTTTGGGGAAGAAAGGGGTTTTTGAGGCCCCTTTAAAACGGGCATGGTTGTTGGTGCCAGAAGGGCTGGTCTAGTATTTCAAAAACGCTGAACTCCGGGATTTCAAAAAACCATCACTGGGTTTACAGAAAAAGGTCCGAAAAAGAAAAAACACCATGAGCGGCAGTCCTGTGGGGGGAAATGCCTTTTGATCTAAGGTCAAAGGAGAATGGCGGACTGGTTCGAGCGATGAAAGGCAACAGTGACTCAAAAACCACCCTTTTCAACCAAAGGGAGGCAGAAAGCATCTCTGAATGCACAGTACGGCGAAATTTGAGGCAGAGGGTAAGCAGCAAAAGCCACACCGGGGGCCAATCCTTTCGCTAAAAACGGAACGAGGCTCCAATTTGCCCCCAAAACTCATCAATTGGACAGTAGAAGATTTTGGAAAAACGTTCTGGTCGTAGTCTCGATTTCTCTGCGCATCGGGGTGGTGGGTCAAATTTGGGGTCAACAACATGAAGATGGATCCATCCTGCCCTTGTATCAAGGTTCAGGCGGGGGTGGTGGGGTAAAGGTGTTGGGAAAAATTTCTTGGCACTCTTTGGGCCCCTTTTTTACCAAATTTAGCACGGGTTTTCAACACCTTTTTGGAATCTATGCCCCCGGGTTGAGGCATTTGAAGGAAAAGGGGGTCCAACCCGTTACTAGCATGGTGTACCTAATAAAGTGGCCGGTGAGTGTATACCTTCCAATACCTTCCTATGGGGGACATTAAACTGCCTATGGGGGACATATACCTTCTTATACTTGCCTATGGGGGGGACATATACCTGCCTATGTGATTTTATTGGTGTCCATTTTTATTTTTTTAATTTACCAGCAGCCGCTGCATTTTCCACCCTAGGCTTATACTCGAGTCAATAAGTTTTACCAGTTTTTTGTGGCAAAAGTAGGTGCCTCGGCCTATATTCGGGTCAGCTTATACTTGAGTAAATACGGTAGGTTATATGGATGTTATATAAAGATGTCCTCAGTGTTCCCAGCTATGATGTGTATACCCTACTGACTGTCCGGTTCAGCACGGTGGAGCACAGTTCAATTAAATGGAAGAAATTATCTTTTCTAATAATTATATCTCTGTAATTGTCCACAATATACAGGGCGTGCCACAAATTGGAAGACCTGCGGCAAGCCCTAAAATCACAGTTTTTTACTAGCAAGTGTAGAGGAGAGTAAAAATGAATTTACTAGAACTACATTGTCGTTCATCTGGAATTTTGGTTACAGAATTGATACAGCATTGAAAATCTGGAATGCATCAGTTTCTGCTGGTCATAACAGCTACGTGTGAGAATTTTTTTTTTTTAGCCCAGTTCTTCAGGTGTCTTGGTGCCAATATGATCAACATATTTATTTGTATCGGTGTCCTCCTCCTCTACCAGTGTCTCATGGTGTCCATGGTATCTTCACAGTCAACCAACACTTCTGATTCATCACACGATAATTTGAAGCTCTGGGGCACTAATGTAAAAAGTGAAATGGGCCCCCCAGCCAGCATGTGCCACTTACAATGCTGGTATCTCCTTATGTGGCAGGAGGGCTTTTGGGCCCCCTCAGGCTGCAGGGCCCGGTAGCGGCTGCTACCTCTGCTTCCCCTATAGCTATGTCCCTGCATCTTGCCCCTTAAAGGGGTATTCCTGTCACAGCAAGTGCTACTGGAAGGACCAATTACTGTAAAGTAAGCAATTTTCAAAATACATGTTATTAAAAAAAAAGTCTGCTTTACCTAATACAGGCCTTTTTTGCACCTTCAACTTGCTCTTGTGCAAAAGGATCACAAAAGCTCACTTTTCCATGGACTGAAAGCAAATAAGTGGTTACCTTCTAGGGCACCCACACAAGCATTGCAGATTCATGTAGTCATCCCAGCTTTATCACACCCTTATGGAGTATCCAGTTAGTTAAAGGGGTTTTACCATATAGGCATCTCATGCCTGGTTTGTCCTGCTTCAGCTTTCAGTGTGTTCAAAAGGGGTCGTGTATGATTTGTTTGAACTGCATATCATGTGACCTCTCAGGCTTGACATCACCATGCCTTTCCCTACACTGTGCTCACTATAGTCAAACAAAAATCTGTTTATGTAAAGAGCTGTGAGCAGCTACAATCTAGATGAGTGGTTAGCACATCTGCATTTCAACATAGGTATTCCAGGCTCAAATCCCTGCAGAAACCAAACATGATGATTGTTTTTTTCTCTCAATGCACAGACCTGTTTGAGGTTTCTTTTAATTTATTTGCACCGTTTGACTAATTACTAAGGAGCACAGAGGGCGAGGAATGACAATCTACTGGGTTGAACACTCGCTCAGCAGTGATAATGTGTGATTACTAAGAGTACAGAGACGGAGTAGAATGTACAGCACACCTGGGTTTTAACACCATCCGCACAGCAGTGAGTGTGTGTGATTACTAAGGATAGCAGAGGACGGGGAGTAAATGACACACCTGGGGTTTGAACACCTCGCTCATCAGTGAGTTGTGTCTGCGATTACTAAAGATAACAGAGATGGAGTAAACGACAGCACCTGGGTTGAACACTTGCTCAGCATGGTTGGGTGTATTTAACTAAGGAGTACAGAGGACTGAAGTAAATGACAGCACCTGGTTGAACACTTCGCTCAGCGTGAGTGTGTGTGATTACGGAGGCAGAAATAGACTGACATAGCCTGCCTGAGAGCAGAGGGATGTCTGAGCATGTGGGCCCAGGACTGAGGACCTCATCACTAGGATCGTATCCCTGGATCATTCCAGCTGTACACTAAGGAGCAACTAAAATAAAATGGAGTCTCTAGAAATTTATTAATATGGTGAATGGTGAAAATGTTTATCATTTAACTTGCAAGATTCACACGACAATTTTACTTTGTGGTCAAATCCTTTTAAAAATACTTGACCCAAACACTGGAGTACTGATACCAAGGCAAAACAAAAAAATTGAGGAGATAAAATATGAGATCACATCTTAGCCACAAGCAGTAAAAAGAAGTAGATGGACTGGCCTAGTCTACAAACGTTTCTTCTTACAATAAACTTTTGCACTGAGCCAAATATGTTTGGAGTGAGTTCGATTTTTTATCGAGACAAATTGTGGAAATTCCTGGGCTATAGGGGATGGCAAGTATTTTTATGGTGACGTAAATTGCCTGATATTGAGCGATAATTAAGGTTAAAAATCTGAGCATCATCTAAATTCATCGCGCCTTTTTCGGCGCTCTCCTGTAATTTTGACGGCCAGCAAATCAGATTACAGTAATAGAGCAGGGTGATATGTGTGTCAGCGACGACTATTGACTGGCGATGTGTAGTGTCTGCGATTGAGGCATGAGAAAAATCACATGACCTCTTTTCTCTGTTTTACATAGAACTACGTTTTCCTGTTCCGCCTCAGGTCTCTCCTCGTCTCATAGTGATAGGGAACCTGCGCTCCGCCTGTGAGGCCAAACAGCTACTGCGAATTCTCCTAATTCTGCACAGAAAAACCCTTCCAACTTTAGCTGTGATTCCTTCCAATTTTTACATTAGGGATTTGAACATTTTATGTTAAGTTACTAGAGAATTTTAAAGCATCACTACCGCTGATAAATTCACAGGCGGTGGGAGCGGGGAGGAGGGGGGGGTGCGGCCCTTGAACACAGACACTGTCTATCTAATAAAGAACACTGAATATAAAGTTCACCAAGACTTAGTGTAACATTGTAGTGGAATAATTCTTTTATTAATTAACCAGTTTAGCTATTGAAATAATTTTCCGTGGATATTGGCAGCCAGAACATATATGGACTAACACATCATTCTAGTAACTCGCAAGGTCTCTTTGTTAGTCTGCAAAACTCCACTTTATTATCTAGTAATACATTTCAGATAGGTGTTCAATTTTACCCATTACACCTGTGACTGTTGATATATCCAAACCTTGCACTTAAATTTACAATCCTAGCAATCTTGTAGTCAGCCAGTGTTGTTTTTGTTGCCAAAAATACCGTGGTATCGTACGAAAAACAATCACAGTTACGTGTTTTTGACTTTTCGCGCATCCCAGCACTGTTCATTGACCGCAGCCATCTACTAAATCTTAAAACAGCAATTCTATAATTCACCACAGGTGAATTGAAAGGTGCAAAAAATACCGTTTATCATATACTCAAAACAATAACAGTACTGTTTTTTTACTTTTAGCGCACCCAGCACTGGTTCATTTGACGCAGCATCTACGTAAATCTTAAAACAAGCAATTCTATATTCACCACAGGTGAATCGAAAGTTGCAAAAAATACCGTTTATATTATACTCAAAACATAAACAGTTACTGGTTTTTTGACTTTTGCGCACCCCAGCACTGTTTTCATTGTACGCAGCATCTACTAAATCTTAAACAGCAATTCTATATATCACCACCCAGGTGAATTGAAAGGTGCTAAAAATACCGTTTAATTATATCAAAACATAAAAAGTTACGTGTTTTTTGACTTTTGCGCACCAGCACTGTTCATTGGACCGCAGCATCTACGTAAATCTTAAAACCAGCAATTCTTTATTTCACCACAGGGTGATTGAAAAGGTGCAAAAAATAACCGTTATTTATATCAAAACATAACATTACGTGTTTTTTGACTTTTGCGAGCACCCACACTGTTCATTGAACGCAGCATCTACGTAAATCTTAAAACACAATGCTATATTCACCACAGTGAATTGAAAGGTGCAAAAAATACCGTTTATTATATCAAAACATAACATTTACGTGTTTTTTTGACGTTTTCGCCTCCAGCACTGTTCACTTGACCTGCAGCACTACGTAAATCATAAAACAGCAATTTCGATCTATTCACCACAGCATGGTGAATCGAAAGGTGCAAAAAACTACCGTATATTATATCAAAACATAACAGTTTTACGTGTTTTTGACTTTTGCGCACCCCAGCACTGTTCATTGACGCGCATCTACGTAAATCTTAAAACAAGCAATTCTATATTTCACCACAGGTGAATGAAAGTCTGCAAACTCAATTACCGTTTATTATACCAAAATCATTAACAGAATAACGTGGTTTTTTTGGACTTTTGAGCCAGTCCCAGATTTAGTTGATGAGACACCTTGCAGTTAAATTTCGTAATCGCAGCATTATTCTAGTTTTGATTAGAGGGATTTGAGAATAGCTGTTGATTGTCCGTGTCTTTTTATAATAAGAGACTTTCCAAACTATTCCATACATTCTCCAAATTTTAATATTTCTGAACATGGAGCAAATGCAGGTTTGTAAGCGACAAAAGGGGTAGACATGGAAGTATAGGTACGAGAGAAGTGCTCTTTCCAGTCTGGCTGACACACGCATGACAAGCGGAATCTAGTCATTTGCAGGACCGCGACAGGCCTAGTACATCCGCTGGATCAGGGCCCAGTGAATCTAAGTAAACAACACGTCGCCAAATCTGGTCCTTCAGTGGTTTAATGCAACCTGCATCTAGCAGTCTTACCCCTCGTCCTCAGCAGTCACGGCCACAATTTTGTCAGTCACAATCTATCAGCATCCTATCCCCCCCGCAACATGAACACCCAAATGTCAACTCGAGTAACCCACCACTGGTTGGATAAGCTCCATTGTCCTTGAAGACCTTTTGAAGACAAAATGGCGGTTTTGGAGGTCAGAAGGGCATGTTCAAAGATCAAGAGGATGATTTAGTCTGCTCTGACGCCCCAGTTACTGAGGCCATCAGAGAGGTGAAGGACAAGCCCGTCAATCGGCAAAAATCCCGGGCGGTCGGCAACGCCTTGCGGCAAGTGCCCCATCTTGTAGCCCGCAGCTTCTGATGCAGAAAGTCAGACGAACCAAGTCACGCAGTGTTGATGATGAGGAATGATTACGACATTGCGGAATCCATTACCTGGTCTTTTCCGCAGAATTTCTTTGCGACCGCTTCCATCATGGACGAGGAGGAAGACGATGGGGTATGTCAATAATGATCCCGCCACAAAAAGGAGGGCGTCGCAGAAGACCACTAGATTATGATTCCGCCAGCTCCACATCTAAGTCGCAAACCGCGCTCACACGCTGTTCATCGCGTCAAAAATGTCCAGGACTCCTCTCAAGCCTGGCCTTCTTGAGCAAGCCTCTGATTCACCCAGCGCTGTCATATATGCCGGCCAGTTGCCGTTAACGCATAAGTAGAAAGGCAAGGAACGCTTAAGTGGTTAACGCACCACCAACATGTCTAGTCCATCAGTCGAATGCATGAGATATGAAATGGAGGAACACTTGCAAAAAAGGCCAACCGACGCCGGCCCCAACCACTCGTCACTAATAAACCCTCTGTCTCCGCCTCCTCCTCCTCCGCCACCACCAAGCGTTCTCATAGCTGCCCATGGTCTCTCAAGTCATGATCAGGATCAGCCTCCGCTTCAGCCCTCCATCCGATACGCCCGAGTACCACCACACCACCAGAGACCCACTACCCCCCTTCTTTCCTTCCGCCAGTTTGACGACCTGCAACCCCGCGTACAGGCGGCACATCTAGCAGCCAGCTTCTGTCTTCCGTTTGGGAGCAGAAGAAACACTTAACCCAAACCATCCAAAGCAAAAGCCTGAATGTCGGCATTGCAGGCTTTTGGCCTTGGAAATTTGCCTTTCCGTCTGGTGGAACAGATGGGTTCCGCCCACGTCAGGGCCCTCGCTTGCCCCCAATACCAGATGCCGAGCAGGCATTTCTTTGCCAGAAAAAGCCCGTCCCTTCCCTGGCCAGCCAACGTGTTCATCTAAAATTTCAACGCGTGTCTGCATCTGTGTCCGAAAAGTCCATCTCACCACCGATACATGGACGTAAGTAAGCATGGCCAAGGCCGCTAATATCTCTGTGACAGCTCACTGGGTGAGCTGGGTGGATGTCTCCTGGGGTGACGGTGGCTCTCAGGCTCGCGCACGGCTCTCTCAAAACCAGCAGGGCGATGGGAGTGCAAGAGCTCTCTTGTCCACCCAATGGTCCCTCCTGAGTTGGACATCACGTGCGCGCAAGACACCAGGGCCCTTGTGTTCGAAATTAATCTGCCTTGGAGACCAATCTCACACACAGGTCAGTACTGTGGTTACAGGCTCTAAAGCCACTCGGAACCGAGCGCTGGCTGGGTGACAAGAACCTTGTGCCAGGCAAGGTGGTGTGCGATAAAACGGGGCGAGAATCTGCTGGCCGCCCTTTTAAGATCGGTTAGGCTGGAGCACAACATCCCTTGCCTGACATTCATGAACCTTTGTCGTCCAGAAATTATTCTAAAGAAGCAACCCGTGTCTTGAGCTGCCTGCTGAGGAAGCCTCGAGAGTCCTGAGTTTCCACTTCCGCCTTCGCGTAACCCTGCACTCGGGTTCCCGCCTTGCTGCGTTCTTGCAAGCGTCACGCTGTCCTCAATACCCGTCAACTCCGTCTCAATTTTGACGTTGGCAACACGCAGGTAATTCCACCTCCACATGCCCAGCGATATGTGATAGCATGCAGCGCAATGCCATTACGGCAGTAGAAGAGACACATGGCCTGACAAGCAGCGGTACGGTCTACCTCAGCGGTGTTTTTGACAAATCCCCTAGAAGAGTGGAGGCAGGTTGAACAAGAAACTGCACCTCCTTGCCAGTTTAGAAGCAAGCCGACCAAAATGGTCAGTGCGGACAATTCCATTTGTCAGTATGAGCATTGTGGTGATCTTAGTTCTGGAACGATTCGTTGGACACTCTGAAAAACACAACAGGTCCCCCGACCTAGCGACAGAGGAGGAGACGGACACAGATGTGGACAAGGATACCTTTCTCTCTTACTCTCCGTCAAATCCACAAGGCCCGACATTTCACATTTCATATCGGTCTTCATTAGGCATGTCGGGTCCGAGCTAGTGCAAGTGGCGCATCACTCATCAGGGGCATCTCTCAAGGCCAATCAGGGCTGTGTTGAAGCGTGTGCCGGAGGCAGCGGAGAGGAGGATGGAGAGTGAGATGGTGGAGAGATAGTCAATTCCTAGACACCGATGTTACCGACGATCCCTAGCCTTGGAAAGAGGTTGGCGCGAATTTAGAGGCGGAGGAGGAAGATGAGGAAGATCATTTGCAGTGCCCCTCGACCCAGAGCATGGTAACTTCAAGGCTCCATCTCTCACTTGCGTGCTTGATGCTCCATTTCCTCCAACATGATCCTCCTAGCATTAAGGCGCAATCAAAATTAACAACAGTTACGGGTGCCACCGCTCCTGGATCCCCGTACAAAACAAAAATCACACTTTCCTTCCACTCCACCCAATAGAGAGTTAAAATGCAGGGAAATGGTCTAGCACCTTGCTGATTGATCCACAACTGGAACCGTCCTGGTATGGCGGTTCTGCTTCACGTTTCCCCAATGTCCACGGTGGAACAACATCTCAGCTAGACGAGACAGCAGTATACGTGCCCAAGTTAGGGCAGCGTAGCGACAGCCAGCAGCCAAGGTGGCAGAAGCCTAAGGGTGACCTCTGGCAATCTATGTTTAACCACCTCTCACCACGCATGCAATGCAGGGCACAACATCCAATCACCGAGAAAATCACTGCTTAAGATCGATGGTGAGCGATCTAAATCTGCGTCTCAACCCGATGTTTTATGCATGTGTTTCCATACCCAATAGACTTCTGGTATCCCTAAATGGAGACGAATGTCCCGAGCATGGCCTCGTCACGGTCCATACTAGGTGTTGTCCTGCCCAATTCTAGACCATGCGTCTATATCTAGCGGTAACCTTCAGCACAGCTGGAGGAATCATTACAGACACAAACGCATCGGCTTTCCACAGATAATGTGGATCGTTTTGACTTTCATCAAGTGAATCAGGCAAGTGGATTCTCTGATATGTTTTGGGCCCCAATTTTGCCGAGGTCACCGATTTAGTTCCAGTCTACATCACATTCCTTTTACAACAGAATTGGCCTCTTGAAAACTTTTATTAAACATGAGACTCTCTCTTTTCTTACTGCAAATTTTTTATTTTTTTCTTTTCGCCTACAGTTCATTTTGCCTGTTTTGCTTGTGAGAGACTGTAAAAGACAGCAAGGTTCATGTCTCTCACACCGAGTATTCCATTTTACTCACTTTACTTCTTAAGAAGTTTTCGCTTGTCAATGTTTTTGAGGTCATGTTGCTGTGAGATACAGCAATAATCATGGTCCATTGAACAGAAATGTGACCTTCGTATAGTGGCATTTCTCCCTCACAATTTTTTAATAGTGGCTGAGAATCATATTTTATATTTTTTTGGGGTCAATGTTGCTGTATAAGATAAAGTATAAATATGGTCCTTTTTGAACTGAAATGTGGCCTTCAAAGTGGCATTTCCTCCCTCACAATTTTAATAGTGGCTGAGAATCATATTTATAATTTTTTTGGGGGCATGTAGCTGTGAGATACAGCAATAAACATGCTACCTTTGTAACAGAATTGTGGCCTTTCTAAGTGGCATTTCTTTCTCCCTCACATATTTTTAACTAGTGGCTGAGAAGTTCATTTTTATAATTTTTTGGGTCATGCTGCTTTGAAATTGCAGAAATACTACAAGGTCCATTAATAAAAAAATGTTTTTCTAACAGACATTTGTTCTTCACAATTGACAAAGTTTGGCTCAAGGGGTCATGCTTTGAATTTTTTGGGGGGGGCATTTTGCTGTGACATGCAGCTATACTACAGTCCTATTCTAAAAAATGTTTGTTTCTTCTAACAGACATTGTTCTTCCACAATTGTCAAGAGTGGCTCAAGGGCTGGATGGTGCAGTCAGAAACAGGAATAGGTAGACACTGTTAATGGACACTCATATTGCAAAATGACTTGTTTTTTGCAAGATCATTAACTTAGCTATCAATCCTTAATTGAGACAACCCATTTAATACAATGAAAAAAAGAGAAACAAAGACATGGAGGATTCCACCTATTTTAAAAATGTGTTTTCTAGAATTAAAGTACTAAAAAACTATGCATGTACCAAATAGCTGTTAAAAAAATACCTCTGAAAATGTACACAAGGGAGTTACAGAAAACTTGAACCATATTGTAGGTATATTCAGATGACATGGAGTATGGAGCACGGACAGAGACAACAAAGTACAGAGACCATTTTTCTCTCCAGCACGTTGAATAAAAATGAGAAAAAGAATGCCCTTGGTTGTATCAGAACGTTAACCACACCAGTATTTCCAAGTGAAGCTCAATTGGTCCACACTCATAGGAGAGGGCTAGCTCCATTCCCCCCCCAGCGCTACCAGGTATTGACTGAGAGTACAGAGGAATGCTGAGTTCTCACACTTACACACCCCCCATCCGCTTCCCTCTGCCTTCAGCCCGACAGTTTTTCGTTGCTGCTCATCAGGGCATTTTAACCTGCGTGGGTATAATTAATGACGCGACGCCAGCCTGGGCTCTCACCTGAGCATCCCACTGTAACTCCGCCCTGGGCGTCATGCGTCTATTGGCCCAGGACAGGTCTATAGTCCAAATGTCCAGTTTCAACAAAAAATGGTGTTGAAAGACTCCTTTTTTTCCGGCACTTTTTAAATGTGGGGTCATGCAGTTTGGGTCTCATGCTGCGTTCCAGGTCAGGATATTCAATAGTCCAGTTCAAGAACATATGTTTCAAATGCATGCTGGTGCTGCCTTCTTGCACTTTTATTAATTTGTGGGTGATGCAGGTTTAAGGTCAGCTGTGGTACAAGACAGGGATAGTAAATGTCCAAGGTGAACGTTTTTTTCTGTGACTTTTATAACCCTAAGGTGTTGCCTTAAGATGTACATAATCCATTTGACTGTATGTGGATGTAATTCCAGCTTCTCCAGCCTTGTTTGGGTGTAACAATTGAAAAGGTGTTGTTGCACTCTCCTCCATTAGACTTTATGTCCATCGCGCATAATTGATTGGCTCACCTTCAGAACAATCGTTAAACCTCTTATCGTTACGGCCAACTACGTCTACGATTCGACTCGATAGCCAACGCAATCGCTCAACACTACTGCCAAACTATGTCCTACTGCAATAATAATGCGACACTGTGCCACAAACACCCCCCAAAATTAATAGACAGGTTTAGAGTAAGGCTCGTCACACGGCTTTTTCTGGGATATGGGACTGTGCAGCCGTACTGCGCGTCGAATCTCGTGCCAGGCATTACGGTAATCCACAGTTCTCATAGAGAACTATGATCCGTCGTCTTCTCCCCGCTCAGCTAATCCGCCGCGGGGGGGAGAAAGTGACCTGCAACTTATCATCGGCGGGCACGCGCCGTGGATAATGTATGTCTATGGGACCGGCGAGCAGGCCGCCGCCCGCCCCGACCCTGCCCCGCCCCTTACTCAAACCGTAATTGCGGGCGAAATCCGTCCCGCAATTACTGTTTGAATAAGCCATAACATAGTACTTATCCAATAAAAATAATTAATCATTGATATCTAAATATGATAGATAGATAGATAGATAGATAGATAGATAGATAGATTAGAGCGAGATAGATGGAAGGAATGGATGTATGATGATGATGGATGGTTAGAAAGATATAGTCTTAGATAGAATAGATAGATAGATTATATCATGGAATAAGATACAACTAGTATAGATAGATTAGAGAGATAGATAGAAATGAGATAGATATGATGGAATGGATAGATAAATGGATAGAAAGAATGGAGATGATGATATATAGATAGAAAAGATAGATAGATCGATAGATAGATAGATAGATAGATTAGATAATAATAGATAGATATGAATAGACAAGTAGCAAGATGGATAAGAAGATGATATGATTAGATAGATATATAGATAATAGATAGATAGATAGATAATAGATAGATAGATAGATGGATGGATAGATAAATGGATAGAAAGATGGAGATGATAGATTAGATAAGAGATAGAATTAGATAGATATAGTAGATAGATAGAATATAGATATTAAGATAGACGATAGAAGATGGATAAATGATGGAATATGATAGATAGATAGATAGATAATAGATAAGATAGATAGATAGATGAGATAGATAGATAGATAGATAGATATTGATTAATTTAGATAGATAGATAGATAATAGATAGATAGATAGATAGAGATTAGATGATAGATAGATAGGAGACAGATAGATAGATATAATAGATAGATAGATATGATAGATATGAGAGTAGATAGATAGATAGATAAGATAGATTTGAGATAGATAAGATAAGATAGATAGATAGATAGATAGGAGACAGATAGAATTAGATAGATAGATAGATAATATAGAGTGAGATAGGTAGATATGAGATAGAATAAATAGATAAGATAGAAAGATAAGAGACGGATAGATAGATAGATAGATAGATAGATAGATATATTGATAGATATGAGATTGATAGATAGATAATAGATAGATAGGATAGAAGATAGATAGATATGAATATATAGATAATAGATATGAGAATAGATAGCTAAAGATGGATAGAAAGATGATATGAGAGATAGATAGATAGATAAGATAGATAATATGAGATAGATAAGATATGATATAGATAATAGATATGAGATAGATAATAGACAGATGATAGATAGATAGATAGATAGAGGTATATTTATATGTGAATATATAATATTAATATTTAAATATAAGTCCTTATCCACCCCATGAAGACATCTACCAAAGATCCCACCCTCCCTTAAAGTCATTGTTGGACTGGGGTAACTGGTGTTCACTGGGGAAGCTGATCTTGAGGTCCACCATTGAAGCTTATTTTTGGGTGCCAAAAGGGGAGTTGATTCTTGGGGCCCACCCTATAGCTACTGTGCTTCACTGCACATGCCTCTTTCTTTCTTCTTCTCTTCTTCTGCCTTTCTCCCTGAAAAGCATTCCCACGCCTGGCATGCTTAAAGGGGTTTTGCCACGATCTCATTTCATACCTCCTGCCTCCAGCTCTTCAGCTCTGTGCGCTCAGAAGGGGGCGTGTGGGATTTGTTTGAATTGCAGATCATGTGACCCAGCAGGATGACATCACCAGGCCTTTCCTCTCTCTAGTCAAAGAAAGGTCTGTTTTATGTTTAGAATTGTAAGTACTACAATGTAGCTCAAGTAACAATTTTTGCTTTACAGCTCAAGGTCAACTTGGTTCAAATCCTGCAGGAACTTAACCTGCGGATTTTCTTTCCTCTTTATCAATGCACAAATCTGATTGAGGTTTCTTTTTTTAATTTATTTGCACTGTTTGACTTATTACTAACTAGTCCAAAGGACAGGAGTAGAATGACAGCACCTGGGGTTTGAACACTCAGTAGCTGCCTGAGAGGAGAGGTGATGTTTGAGCATGTGCGACCAGGACTGAGGAGCTCCCAGCCCTGGTCGTATCCCCTGGAGACGAGCTGTAAACAATGGATCACTAGAGGAGCAGCTAAAACAGAAATGGTGCAGAATTTTTAATAATGATGAATGGTAAAAATATTTATTATTTAATTTTCAAACTTCCCACGTCAATTTTACTTCGTGGCAAAACCCCTTTAAGGGCCCACAGGGTAAAAGGGGAAACCCCCGGTGGGACATGGGTCCATTCCAAGCCTGGAGATAATGAGGCCATGGGTTCTCTTCAACATTTTACTAATTTGGGTTCTATCCAATTTCATTGGTGGAATCTTTTTTTTAATTTTTTTTTATCTGTTTGCTTTATTGTTACATGTATTCAGGTATTTAAGAAAATAATGAGCACTTTATCACTTTATCCAGGGTTCCCCAAGGATTCCCCATAGACTGATATTGTCCCAGAAGTGAAGAACAGTAATTAGAGTTATGCCTCAATTAGACCCAATATTGTCATTCTCTTTGCTTTTCGGTTGTTCTGCCTCACATATGTTGTTTTTTTCCTTTAAGTTCTCTGCCTTACGGCGCGAAATTATGTGGCACCTTTTCTGCTAAGAAATTTGAGAACGTTATGAATGCTTTAAATAATTCATGACTGCCGAAGATCAGAGGGAAGCATTAAACACCAAAGCAATGTTAGATTATGCTTTGATAGGAGCTTCTGAATAATTCAGCTAAATGTAAATCATTACATTGCTGGCGTTACTAACAATTGATTTGTCCACACCGGCTAACAAAGCGATTAAGTGTTGAATTCACTTAAGAACATACATTAAGTCGCGCAAAACTGACAGCCTGACGTTACATTGTATTACGCTTTGTACTTGAACAACTTCATTGTCCCCGTCTTCCAGATCTGAAAAGAGAATGTATAATATAGTATAATATGGATCCGTCCGGGGTGCAGGGGATTTGGGCATCAAAAAATACAGCTGTGACTGTTATAAAGATAAATTATGAAATGCAACAGCACCAGGCTCAGAATGGCCACACAGGGGAACAGGGGAGACCCTCTGTGGGGACCATGGGTACGGTGGCCGCTCAACATAGTGGACCTCTGGGCATGACAGGCCTGGGGCTGCTTTTCAGGAAGAAAAATAGAGAAAGAGAGGCAGAAAGAAAAGGGCAAGTGCACTATCTGCAATCATGTACAGTATCTGTTGGATGGGCCCCAAGAATCAACTCTACTAATGGGCCCCAAGAACAAGCTCCACGGGTGAGCTCCTACAATCAACTCCACTGGTGAGTGCCAAGAATTAACTGCACTCGTCGGCCCCAAGAATCAACTCCACTGTTGGACCCCAAGAATCAACTACAACGGTGGGCCCCAAGAAGCAACTCTACTAGTGGGTCCCAAGAACAAGCTCCACTGGTGGCCACAAGAATTAGCTCCATTGGTGGGCCCCAAGAATGAACTCTACTGGTGGGTCCCAAGAATACACTCCACTGTTGGACCCCAAGAATCAACTACAACGGTGGGCCCCAAGAAGCAACTCTACTAGTGGGTCCCAAGAAAAAGCTACACTGGTGGCCCCAAGAATCAGCTCCGTTGGTGGGCCCCAAGAATGAACTCCACTGGTGGGCCCCAAGAATAAACTCCACTGGTGGGCCCCAAGAATCAACTCCAGTGGTTAGAACCAAGAATCAACTTCATTGGTCCTAAGAATCAATCCTACTGGTGGGCCCAAGGATCAACTCCACTGGTTGGCCCCAAGAATCAAGCCCAATTGTGAGTCCCAAGAAACAACTCCTCTGGTGGGCCCTAAGAATCAACTAACCTGGTGGGCCCCAAAAATTAACTCCAGTGTTGGGCCCCAAGTATGAACTCCAGTGGTGGCCCCAAGAATCAACTCTACTGGTGGGCCCCAAGAATCAACTCCTCTGGTGGGCCCCAGGTACCCCAGTCTGACATTGATCAGAACTGAAATTCGAATCTACAATACAGTACAATGTACATTTAGCTTATATTAATGTTGCTTGAATAAGACCCTATTCAGTCCAAAACCAATTTGTGAGAAAAATTTGAGGGCCTCCCGGCCCTGAATTTTTTTCTAGCCCTAATTCTGACTTCCTCCCTAGCATTAATCTGGGTTTTGGTCTAGTGTTAACGCTTTTTGCTGACTTGTAAGGGTTAATTTACCAATCCCCATTGCCCCCCAGTACCCATGTGCCCTAACTTTGTCCCAATATCATCTCCTCACCTTCCGGTTGACAGCATCTCGTTGGGACATCCAAAACCAAGATTTTTCTTTAGCCCTACCCCTAACTATAAACCAGGTTTAGGATTAGGGTTAGGACTTGCTGATTTTTTAGAGTTAACTGACCTCCTCACTCTCAATGTGGCCTAAGTTCTGGTCGACAGCAACTCATTGGGACATCTCTAACCCTAATCATAAACTGGGCTAAGAGTTCAGGGTTTTTATGGCTTTTAAGAGTTACCTTACTATTCCACAATGCCACTGGTCCCTATAACTATCCCTTAGTTTTACAATAAAGGATTAAGGTTAATTTTTTAAATTGCCTTTTAACCCCTTATTGCTGCAGAAACTTTTGACCTCCCTGACAGAGTCCCATTTTTTTAAATTTGACAGGCATCACTTTATGTGGGAATAACTTTTTGATACTTTTACCTATCCCGGTGATTCAGAAGCTGCTTTCTCGTGACACATTTGTTTTTTAAGTTAGTAAGAAATTTTTGTCTATACAATCTTTGTTTATTTGTGAAAAATATTAAAATGTCGTAAACATTTAGAAAAATGTGCCATTTTCAAAGTTCAAAAATTGAAGACAAATAGTTATCCCACACAAAATAGTTTATAACCAGCCTCTACCATATGTCTACTGTAGGTTGGCATCATTTTTAAAGGTCTTTTTATTTTTTTACAACATTAGGGGGCTTAGAAATTTAGTAGTAATTTTTCACATTTTCAAGAAAATTTGCAACATAGATTTTTTTTAGGAACCAGTCCAGATCTGACTTGGCTGTGAGGGGCCTGTATGGTAGATACTCCCATAAATGATTCCATCTAAGAAACTACACCCCTTAAAGTATTTAAAACATTGTTTAATAAGTTTGTTAACCTATTAGGTTTTTTTCACGGAAATTAAAGCAAAATGAAGGTGAAATTTAAAAATTTCACTTTTGGAAGTCTTTTTGGCTTTTGGAAGGCAGATCTTAGTAGGTGCCATGTCGCATCTACAAAGCACCCAAAGAGCTGGAACAGGTGAAACCTTCCAGAATTCACCGCATCTTGGATTCAACAAACCTCATGGATCTCATCTAAGGGTGTATTGTGCATTTTGGGCCCACAGGTGTTCCATAGTTTTTTTTTAGCATTTGGCCATGAAAATGGAGGGAGGGTTGCAGTTTCGTCATTGTTTTTCGGGCTTTATTTTTACAGGATGCCCGGACATCAGTGGCAGTCTGCTATCTTTTTCTAGCGATTACAGCTATTGGCGTTAAAATAAGTCCCCTGACAAACCTGCACCTTTAGGGGAAGGGATTCGGGATTATTATGCCATGTGAAGAATATTTGAGCTGTAAATAGCTGAGTTTGGTTCTATTTGGAACCATGGTAACCCATAATTTATCTATTTTTACCAGGGGACACTAGGGGCAGCCGTCGGAGGTGGGGCCGCCCTTATCGGGACGATGACCTTACAGTGAGGAAGGATTTTATGAGGGATATTATAGGGTAAGACCATTTTTTCCTTATTCAGCATTAAGTCTCATTGGGACAACATGATATTGGATTCATTTAATGATGGATTACATCAGTATCGTGAGTAGCAAGTATTTATTGAACTTCATTGTATCCTATGACTTACATAACGGAATTTAGACATAGTTTGCCTTATCGATGTCCTTGCCTCTCTCTTACTAGGACTGCCCTTATTAGTGTTATTGTATTTGTGACTAAGAAGGGGTATGTTCATTTTAAGATATATTTAAATAAAGCTTGTTAGATTTTATACTAGGGATTTTTTCTTTCAGGGATTTTTTTATTTTTACAGCAGTCGCTGTGCAGTATTAATGACGGGATAACTTTACTATGCGGGTCAGTACACTCCCTCAGTCTTTCCCTGCAGCAAAGGGGTTAATTGCCCATGGCCAGAGTGAACTACGGCTACGGGCGACACAACAAGGGACCAGCTGTAATATACAACTGGTTCCATGCTGTGGTCATGTGGGTACACCAATGTCAGGAAGGGGATAAAGGGGTTGTCTCACTACAGGGATCACTGCTTTTTATGTTAAAGATCTTGCAAAAAACAAGTCACTTTGCAATATGTGTCCATTAACAGTGTCCTACCTATTCCTAGATATCCCCTCTTGTATGGGCTTTCATCAGCTCCTCAGGTCACTATAGCTACAGACCCCGTTTGATCTCTCCTGTAGGCTGCCAGCACTGGTTGCTATAGCTACCCGACCTATTCAATCTCTCCTGATAGTCTGCCATCACTGTTTTCTATAGCTACAGTCTTGTTCAATCTCTCCTGATAGGCTGCCAGCACTGGTTGCTAAAGCTACACACCCATTCAATCTCTCATGATAGGCTGCCAGCACTGGTTGCTATAGCTACAGACCTGTTTACTCTTTCATGATAGGCTGCCAGCGCTGGTTGCTATGGCTACAGACCTGTTTGATCTCTCCAGATAGGCTGCCAGTGCTGGCTGCTATAGCTACAGACCTGTTTACTCTCTCATGATAGGCGGCCAGCACTGGTTGCTATAGCTACAGACCTGTTTGATCTCTCCTGATAGGCTGTCAGCAATGGTTTCTATAGCTACAGACCTGTTCAATATCTCCTGATAGGCTGTCAGAACTGGTTGCTATAGCTACAGACCTGTTCAATCTCTCCTGATAGGCTGTCAGAACTGGTTTCTATAGCTACAGACCAGTTCAATAACACCTGATAGTCTGTCAGCACTGGATGCTATAGCTACAGACATGTCCTATATATCCAGATAGTCTGTCAGCACTGGTTTCTATAGCTACAGACCTGTTCAATATCTCCTGATAGGCTGTCAGCACTGGTTGCTATAGCTACAGACCTGGCTTCTACTGCAGCCTAGTAGAGGCCAGTAAACACATCCCTGAAAACAGGACTGAGGTGAGAGGAATCAATGTAGTGAGACAACCCCTTTAAGGTTTAACTTACCATTCCCACAGTGCCCCTGGTCCCTCCTCATTCCCAATGCGACCTAACTTCTGGTCCAATTTCACATTGACACTCCTTGTGCGATATCATAGTTATCTTTACTAACAATTGTGACCTTGAGCTCCTAGAGCAACGAGGTGTCATTGGACTAAATGTTAGGCTGAATCATGATCAAAGAGGGACCAGAAAAGTTGGAGAATGGTAAATTAAAAGCAGATAAAAAACCAAAACGCTAATCCGAAATCTAGGTTAGAGTTAGGGTTGTTTTTTGGGGCTTTTTTTTTTGGTGATTTTTGGCAAAATTCAGTGAAGGCCAACACAAATTGCTTATATTCGAATTTGAATCTGAAACCCAACACTAGCTTGTATATATAGTGAGACTGTCTCACTGCAAAGACTAGCTTTCAACATGTAGGGAACAGTAAATGAAGACTTTTACCAAATACATTTATGTTTTGATTTCTCCCTTATTAGGAGATAAGAGAGATTTTATCTGTTCTGAATGCACACAGATTTCTCTGGATACTGTTCTGCTCTCCCCTTCTCTTCTCCCCTATTTGTCCTATCTCACCATAGGTCAGCACACGGGACGCCGTCAGCTTGAGAACAGAGTGTGTTATCTCTAACAAACAAAGGAGAGTAGTTACTTGATTGTTTACTCTGAAGCTTTCTGCTCTATAGATAAGATCTCCTGCAATTAGAAGAGCTGGGAATAAAGAGCTGATATGCTAATCATTGCTATAGAACCACCCACAGTCTGACTAGGAAGGAGGAAGAAAAGAGATTCTGAAGTTGCTTGTTCTGTAGCTCTGAGAAACAGCATGCCTGTGGTTGTCTCACCATACTGTTTCACAGAGCCACAGGCAGCTTTAGACTCACACTTCATGGTCAAGCTGTGGGAGGTCCTATAGCAGTTATTGGCATATCAGCACTTTTGTTCCTAGCTCAGTTTATAAAGTGCATTACACAAGGCTGCAGAGCCCTAAAGAGTGAAAGCTTTTCATTTAGTTAGGTAAACAACAAAGTCCAGTGAGGAACCCCGAGACCGAACTAGAATGACACCAGCGGCGTAGCTATAGGAGGTGCAGCGGTAGCAGTCGCCCTGCAGCCTGAGGGGGCCCAAAAGCCCTTCTGCCACATAAGAAGATATTGTAAATGGCGCATGGTAACGGGGTGCCCCATTTCACTCTTTGCAATAGGGCCCAAGATCCTTAGGGCACATATGACGACGTGAGAACCCTAGGGCTTCCCCAACATGTCACTGCCTACTTGCTGTCCCAATCCCAAGCGGTTGGCGACAACTGGACAACGGTCCCTTCACTGGTAAGTGAAACACTCAACAAAACAAGACAGACGAACACAATCGAGAAAAGTCGGGCAGAAAATGGGTCAAATCAAAGATAGCAAAATGGTAGAGAGGCGGCCGGCAAAAAACAGAGGTCAAGAAGACGGGCAAAGTGGTCAGTGATCAAAGCAGTATAATCCAGTAAGAACCGGCAGTTCAATCCACAAGCAAAGTCCCAGAAAAAACGCATCATTTGGCACCAAATCATGGCCAAAATCTCAATCTCGGCCACACACCACGGGCAGAGCACTGCATCGCGACCTAAAGGCATAGTCATTACAAGTTCATTGCTAGAGATAAGACTCTGCAGGGAGTGACTCACCATGGTCGAACTGACTGAATAACGGCAGCTTGGATCAATCAGATTAGAGGGAGTGAAAGGAAGAGGGGGTCTGTAACCAGAAAAACTTGTGTGCTCTAAGAGGAGAAAAAAATCTTCTTTATCTCCTAACCAAAGCAAAATCAACAAAGCAATGTATTTAGTAATAGTCTTTATTTACCTGTCCCTACATGTTAAAAGCTATTAATTGTAATGGGAAAACCCCTTTAACACATGTAAATAATTGCTCATTACAAGCAATTATTTACGGGTAGGGAAAGTGTATAGATAGTATATAGAATTTAAGGCACCTGGCAATTTGGATCTGGATATCATGATTGGTTTTTTTTGGAAAGATTAATTGAAAAACAATATTTCAAACCCATTATCATATTAGGTCCTTTTCGTATTCCTCCTTCCTTGTAGATTATAATCCTTCATGGGCAGAGTCCTCTCTCCCTTTGTACCAGTTATTAGGCATTTAATGTTCCCATTGTAGTTTGGGCTTCTAAACTTGATCATATTTCTTGTAGGGGCAATAATCTATTTTATATATTCTGTATTTCTAGTTTTAAGGTATTGATATAAAAGTACAATTTTAGTTTCTATGACTTTGAGCAGTGTTATATAGCAGTCAGGCATAACTTACGACCCTTCAAACATCTGATCATCTCCATTTTTGCCATCATTATGTCCCTTGTTTACATAGGACAATGTCCTATGGACAAATTGTTATTTTTTTTAACCCTGCATAAAAGATGGGATTAAAGGGGTTTTCTCGCTACAAACCTCATATCTGTAATGCTGGGACAGTAAAAATAAGCACTTTTGCAATTGGTTTGTATTACCTAAATCATTTAGTATAGCAGATATGAGCTAGTCTGTGTGTGTCTAGAGCTATTTTTGCAGCAAGTGGTCGGGCCACACCCACTTTTCTGGGATTGGCTGCCTGATATTTCATTCAGCCCTGTTTGGACACGCCCTCCTTTGCTGTGATTGGCTTCCTGCACTCTCTTCCCAATGAGCTGTGTAAAATGAAAGTGATAATGGCTGCTGTCTGTGTTCTCATTGGGCGACATGTCCCAACTCGCCAACGCCAGTTTTTTGGTTTTTTAGTTTTTAACGCCATATTCTTGTTGTAAATGATCGCATTATACGCCGGGCACGACACTTTGTAATGCACATAAATATGGTGCACTGTGCGCTCCCGTCGTGCAAGCAGATCCTATTTCCTCTTTTTGTGCACAAATTTTCCTAGTTACCGGCCGCTTCTCTTTGCTCTTACAGGCTGAAGCAGTTGTCAGGTGATGATGTCACTCCCGGCTGCAACTCTTATCAGAAAATAGAGGAGCTTGCTTACATTACGTACTGACAAGCTTTAACCTTTTAGGATTGGTAGCCTTGTGCACTGCAGAGTTAATATTCCAAATAGTGCTGTGGAACCTCCCACAGCCTGACCACTAAGTGTGAGTCTGAAGCCGACTGGCTCTGCGAAGCAGCATGGTGAGACAACCCCTTCAATGGGCTGTTCTCATCATAAACTTTGATGGAATATCATTAGGGTATGCCATCAAAGCCTGATAGGTGTAGGCCCCACCTCTGGAACCCACATCTCTCTTGGGAATGGGCCTGAAAGTATCAGCTCAGAATGGAGTTCCAGTCATGCTTGCTAATGACTCTCTGTTTTATGGGATCTCCCAATACAGGGGAGCGCTGTGTTCTCCATTCTGCTCTATGGGAGTTCCTAATACAGAGGAGCTCTGTGTCCGCCATTCGGTTCTATGGGAGTTCCCAGTACAGGGGAGTGCTGTGTCCTCCTTTCTGTTTTATGGGATCTCCCAATACAGGGGAGCGCTGTGTTCTCCATTCTGCTCTATGGGAGTTCCCAGTACAGGGGAGCGCTGTGTTCTCCATTCTTTTCTATGGGAGTTCCCGGTACAGGGGAGTGCTGTGTTCCTCATTCAGGTCTATGGGAGTTCCCAGTACAGGGGAGCACTGTGTTCTCCTACTGTTCTATGGGAGTTCCCAGTACAGGGGAGCGCTGTGTTCTCCATTCTTTTTCTAGGGGAATTTCCAGTACAGGTGAGCGCTTTGTTCTCCATTCTGTTCTATGGGTGTTCCCAGTACCTGGGGAGGTCTGTGCTCACCATTCTGCTCTATGGGAGTTCCCAGTACAGGGGAGCGCTGTGTTCTCCATTCTGTTCTATGGGATCTCCAATACAGGGACGAGCCTGTGTTCTCCATTCTGTTCTATGGGAGTTCCCAGTACAGGGGAGTGCGTGTTCTCCATTGTGTTCTAAGGGAGTTCCCAGTACAGGGGAGGCTCTGTTCCCCATTTGTTCTATGGGAGTTCCAGTAAAAGGGGAGGCTGTGTTCTCCATTCTGTTCTGTGGGAGTTCCCAATACAGGGGAGCACTCTGTTCTCCATTCTGTTCTATGGGAGTTCAAGTACAGGGGAGCGCTGTGTTCTCCATTGTGTTCTGTGGGAGTTCCCAATACAGAGGAGCACTCTGTTCTCCATTCTGTTCTATGGGAGTTCAAGTACAGGGGGGGCGTTGTCTCTATTGGGGTTCTGTGGGAGTTCCAGTGCAGGGAGCGCTGTGTTCTCCATTCTTTTCTATGGGAGTTCCCAGTACAGGGGAGCGCTGTGTTCTCCATTCTGTTCTGTGGGAGTTCCCAGTACAGGGGAGCGCTGTGTTCTCTCCTTTTCTGTTCTATGGGAGTTCCGGGTCCCAGGGGAGCGCTGTGTTCTCTCCATTCTGTTCTGTGGGAGTTCCCAGTACAGGGGGTGCTGTTGTTCTCTCCATTCTGTTCTGGGGGATTTTCCCAGTACAGGGGAGTGCTGTGTTCTCTTCAGTATGTTCTATGGGAGTTCCCAGTACAAGGGAGCACTGTGTTCTCCATTCTGTTCTATGGGAGTTCTCAGTACAGGGGAGCGCTGTGTTCTCCATTCTGTTCTATGGGGAGTTCCATTTTCAGGGGAGCGCTGTGTTCGCCATTCTCCTCTATGGGAGTTCCCAGTACAGGGAAGTGCTATGTCCTCCATTCTGTTCTATGGGAGTTCCCAGTACAGGGGAGCGCTGTGTTCTCCATTCTCCTCTATGGGAGTTCCCAGTACAGGGAAGTGCTGTGTCCTCCATTCTGTTCTATGGGAGTTCCCAGTACAGGGGAGCGGAATGTTTGGCTCTGCTTGGAACTCCCATAGAACAGAATAGAGTGTCATGCGCCAGTGTGACCACCTCTCCAGTTTGCGCTGTGAGTTTTGAGGACCCATTTCCAAAATAGGTGCAGGTCACCATTGTCTATTGGGGCAAAACCCCTTTAAGGTGGACATCATTTATGATTAAGGCCATTGAGTGTGGCCCTTACATTTTCCCGTGAAATGTTTTCATTTAACCTTAAATTTAAGTTTCCTCAATGATTACAAAGCATATAAGTCAGGGGGGGAGGCTTCCGGGAAGCAACCACAAACCACAAATGAAGCAAAATCAAAACAGCAATATATTTGGTAACAGTCTGTATTTACCTTTGCCTACATTTTTTAAACTAATCAATGAGGTGAGAGTTCCCCTTTATGGATATTTCTCATAAATGTCTATCTGTACATCAGCGACGTGGAATTAACATTAAGACCCGATGGAGTTGAATTACATAAACCTCCACCAAAGGTGAAGACCCAATTATCCGGACATTCCCTTCCTGTGTATAGAAGCAGTGTTCTGGAATCTCCTTGCGCTCACGATTCAGGGAAGACGTCGGTTTTGTGCGATTACTCAGATCACCCCTCACGTGAGGTTTTTGGAAGGTGCCTGGTTTCATTACAGTTGGTTGATTTCCTGGTATTAGTTGGAGCTGAAAAGACAGATGGCGGCCGCCTCATGCTCGGATGAGCTCAGTTTGTAGTGATTGCATCTTACATTTCTGGGGATTTATGGAATGTCATAACATAGCAGAACAAGGCCAAAAGGGAATTCCTGCTAGTAAATATTTTCATGCTCCTTGCTGGTTCCTCTGAAAAGCCACCGACAAAACCTGCGAAAGATACTTTGTTTTACAGCGATTCTGTTCGGAAAGTTCCACTGAGCTGAATATGAGATCGGGGAAGGAACGTCTGGCAGCGTCTATTTCATCCAGACGTAGTCACAGCGGCCAAAAACCCAATCCTGTGGAGGCTGCCACCGATGAATGTGCTAGAGTACACAGGTTACCGTTACATAAGAAGGTTCTGCACTGCAGCAAAGCACCGGAAACAACTTCATTGTAGGGAAACAAAAGTTTCATTATAATTATTAATTACATTTATTAATTACATTTATTTTATCCATTTAGAGCTTTGCATCTATATCTATCTCATATCTATCTATCTATCTATCTATCTATCTTATATCTATCTATCTCATATCTATCTATCTATCTATCTCATATCTATCTATCTTTTACTATCTCTATCTATCTATTATCTATCTATCTCTATCTATTTTTCTATTTTATCTATCTATCTATTTCTATTTTAACTTCTATTATCTATCTACTACATCTATCTTTCCATTCTATTATTTTCATCCCCATATCTTCATCTATCTTTTTCTATTCTATCTTATCTACTATCTTCTTCTTATCTATCATCTATCTTTCTGCTAATTTATCTATCTTATTCATATCTATTATCTTTTTATCTATCTCATATCTATTCCTACTATGTTCTTCTATTACTTATCTTCCTTTCTCTTTTTAATTCTTTTCAAATCTATCTACTCATATTATTCCTATCTATGTATCTTTTACCTATTATCTTTCATATCTATTATCTATCTATCTATTTCTATCTACTATTATCTATTCATTCTTCCCCTATCTATGTTTTTTTTATCTACCTACTATCTAATATCTATCTATCTTTTATATTATTATCATCCCCACCCAAATCATGTGCTTTTCACATTTCAAAAGTGTCAGACAGATAATGCATATCAAAAAGTTTTTACAAAAACCTTTTAAAAAAAATTTTAGTGGCCCTGCAACAACTTTCCCTATTTAATATGTGTCTACAGGAGTCCGCACTAATGCTGTGACTTTTTTTTGATCACACACAAAAGTGTCACTTTGCTCCCTTTGTTATTCACTCTCTAACTGTGAATACTAAGATGCATTGGTGAAACCCCCAGTATTTTGTAACCTGGAGTAAAGCTATCAATTGTATACTTTTCTCAAAATTTGCTAAACCCCCAGTGCTCAGGAGCCTGTTCATGCCCTGTTGCTACTTTGTTCAGTAACGTGATTGCTAAGTGGATGGTCCCCCGATTTTTAAACCCTGAAAAGATGGAATTTTTTTTAAAGCTTCAGGCCGGAAAATTTTTCCCTGGCTGTTATAGGCCCAAATGTTAAAAATTGTGTTATAGTTAGAATTATTTATTAATCGTCTTTTTCCAATTTTCCCCTGTGTCGGACAGAACTTATAGAATCAAATCTAAATTACAGTTGTATGTATGACAACAGTATAGTTTATAAGGTGGGGTTTTATAAAATATCTGGTATAAAACGTATATCAAGATTTTAAGAATATTTGATAAAAAATATCTAAAAGAAAACAGGAGGGTCGACTTAAAGATAAAAAAATTGTCCCACAAAAAAAAAAATATAATAATTAACAAATTATACATCAAAAATTAAAAGTTAAAAAAATATACACAAGTGTCCCTTTGAAAACCCCCCTGTATATTCCAAAAAAAAAATTTTTTTTATGGGGATAATATTAGGTCTGTTGTGTATTACCCTGAAAAGTAACATTTAAAAATACACAATCCACATACATACATATTACATTTTTTTTAAATTTATACAAATGACAATATAGTATATATCCTCATGTTGATAAGCAAATGAAGGAATAATATTGCATTGTTATATACATCAATATACTGGTGGAGTTATTGTTAAAAAGGAATCTGAAAAAACCAGTTGTGGATTTAAATATGAAATTTTAAATACCAATGCTGCGAATATTATTAAAATGGAATCCTTTCATTATTGAAAATGAAAATTGAAGGACGGGGTTCCGTGTGATAATATTTTAAATGGTAATTAAAAATTAATTCTACTATTTCATTCAATCCCTGTGGTTGAATGGTTTTCAATGTGAATCCAAAATAGTTCCCTTTTCTGAAGTTGTTGGAACTATTAGGATGTTTTCTGATTTTTGTCAATGGGGGTAATTTAAGTCTCCAAAGTTTGGAAATTTACCTCTTTGAAGTGATTCGCTACACTTGCTTATTTTCCCCCTTTTTTTTTATACTGCATCTATGTCCGTTTAGACGTACTTAAAATGGACATTAGTACGCCCACATCTGGACCCCAATGTGCACTGAATACATTAAAACGTAATTAGACTTGCAGGTTAAGGCTTGTTTGATCTGAAATTTCTCTTTTGTTATGGAGATTCAATATATTTGGAGGTAGGAAAATACGGCAACATAAGCCCCCTGGCTTTGCATTGGACACTCCCTTTTAAATCTATGGTGCTTCACCTGTTTTTGATACTTTTTTTCAATTCCTGTAGGTGCCAGGATCCCTTTCAAATTGGGACCCCTTTTGTATAAATAAAAGGGTTTTTTGGAATGAATCTATTCAAGATAGGGTTTGTTGAATACAGCAATTTTTTATAGAACTCCCTTGTTTTTTTTTAGGAAGTATTATTTTTGCGAAATTTTAATGAAATTGTTTGAGCTGAGCTTTCTGGAGGGGTATGTGAGGATTTGGTCAGACATTTTTTCTGTGAAAAAAGACCCAGTTTTTTCATAGGCTTTAATGAGGTTTGGGATAATTTTTACTAATAAACGTTTTCCAATATTTTGCCTGTTTACAAAAAACATCCTCTGTGAAATTTTTTCAAACCCTTTTCAATTGGCCCAAAAGGGAAATTTTGGTTTAAACAGGGTTTATAGTGCGCACTGAGAACTCATAAACTGTTGGTATCTACCCTTTTAAAGTAGTTTGATGTTATAAATCGGCGCCCGCCCGGGGGAATTTTCAAATCAAGGAATTTAATTCCAAGTGGTTATGGTGGGATGTGAAGAAAAAGCCAAATTCATTATTATTTAATGTGTAAAAATTGATTTTTAGTTATGTGGGGGTTGCCAGACAATAAAAAGTCATCAAAGAATCTTTTTAGACAGAAACGTGTGATTCATGATATGGTAAAAGTTTCCATTAAAACAACCCCCTGAAAAGGTTAATACGAGGCGAAGTTTTGACCCATTGCATTCCCTTAACTGCCCAAAAGGTGGCGCCCATTGTATTTAAAAAATTATTTTCCCAAGAATATTTCAGCCTTCAAAAGAAATTCTCTAAAAGGGTTCAGTAGAGTTTCTCACCTTTCAAAAATGTTCAACACATTTTATGCCTAAATGTGCTGGATATTGAATTTGCGACGTACATCAAAAGTTAAAAAACTCAGGTTTCTTTAAATTTTGATCGATAGGATTTAAAACGTGGCCAGAATCCTGAGGTGATATCAAGCTCCTTTTCAATTTTT
>JAODAL010005968.1:0-47500 GCA_025379985.1 Phyllomedusa bahiana | reverse complement strand
GCCAAGGAGAGGCAACGGAGCGATGAGGTAACTACATCGTGCCGCTGCCCGTCTCAGTATTAAGGGGCCGCAGTGAGCCCCGCTGTGTCGGACCCAGGGCCTACCAGAGGATCCTCTGGTGTGCCAGTCCAACACTGTGCCCACCAGTATGGAGACAGGAGGAGTCGGGGGACTATATAAACAAGGAGGGAAAGGCTGGTAGTCATATGTCTGACAGAGACCCCGAGTCACAGAGAGCACAAATCATCTGAATATTGAGATAGAAACTATGGAAAAGAATTAGGGAGGCACTGACACCGGAATAAGGGGAGAGAAGAGACAGGACTCAGGAGTAGTGTTATACGCTTTGGATTTGGCCTAAAAATTTGCAGGGATTTCATGCCTGGCAGGAAAAAAACAAGCAAGCCCGCACCTCCATCTGAAATTTGTATAGACGCTGGTGCTGTTGTGACTGCAAAAGTAAATTCTCAAACACTGAATGCAGCAGCGCATAGCAGGCACCAAAATCCATACAGATATTGGACTGGGGGAACCTCTACAATGCATTCCAGCGACGCTTTATACATGCACAAAATGAAGGTGTTTAGTGCTCATTTTGATCAACCTACAGCATCAAAGTAGCCTCATCAGGTGGTTCCCTAACTCTAATACCTCTCTATGGGGTTGGGCTCCATTCACACTGATCATGCTGGAATTTAGCTGGAATGTCACGCTCAGCAGCCAATCATCCATCTGCCAGTCAGACCGGTAAAATGAGGTATATTTTTTTTATCAGAAGTGGACAGGATACCTAAATCTCATTTTATCAGACTGAGCGGCCAATAATTGATTGATGGATATGATGTTATTTCGGGAAAAATTCCTGGTTGCTTTTGTTTGTTCCTAAATCAAATCCGGAACACAAATACTAATCAGGTGCAAGAAATTGAGAAATGAAAGAGGGAAAATTTAGGCCCAGATCAGCACTAATTTGAATAACCCATTTTTTTTTCAGTGAATTTCACCACTCCTGATTACAGATTTATCCCCTTACCGACATTTGACGTAAACTTACGTCATAATGTCAGTAAGGTTGTAGGGAGGGGGCTCACTCCATATGCGGAGGGTGGCAGCTGACACCACCACTAACAGCAGGAAACACAGCCAGCTTTAACCCATTAGACTGAGGCCTAAGTGAATGAGTGCTGAGCACCGTTCCTCACTCCAATTGTGCTTCCCCCTCCTCTGTGATGATACAGTGAAGGAACTAAGTATTTGATCCCTTGCTGAATGTGTAAGTTTGCTCACTGACAAAGACTTGAACAGTCTATAATTTTAAGGGAAGGTTAATTTTAACAATGAGAGATAGAATATCAAAAATAAAATCCAGAAAATTGTATAGATTATATAAATTTATTTGCATTTTGCTGAGAGAAATAAGTATTTGATCCCCTGCAAACCAATAAGAGCTCTGGCTCCTACAGACCAGTTAGAGACTCCTAATCAACTCGTTACCTACATTAAAGACAGCTGTCTTACATAGTCACCATTATAAAAGACTCCTGTCCACAGACTCAATCAGTCAGACTCTAACCTCTACAACATGGGCAAGACCAAAGAGCTTTCTAAGGATGTCAGGGACAAGATCATAGACCTGCACAAAGCTGGAATGGGCTACAAAACCATAAGTCAGTGGGCAAACCTACAAAATCAGCAAGGGATCAAATAATTCTTTACTTCACTGTAATACGGGGTGCCGATCAGTGGCCATGGCAGCTGGAAGTCTAATGAAGGCTTTCATAGCCACCATTTAATCGCTTCTATTACTTCCTTCCTCAGGAAGTAATAAAGCTGCCATCTTGAGGCACTTTTCTGCATTATTTATACAGTGCAGATGGGTGTACAAGCGATCAAGCTCCCTAGTTATCACATAGCCTAGAGGGACTGAAAGAGTTTTAAAAAAAAAAAGTTTAAACAGTATAAAAAATTATACAAAATTAAAGTTCAAATCACCCCCCCGCCCCACTTGCTATTTTACAAATAAAAAAAAAATAAAAAAAAGTTTCGGACTATAAGATGCACTTTTTTCCCAAAATATTTGGGGGGAAAAATAGGGTTGCATTTTATGGTCTGAACATACTGTCTCAGAGAGGCAGGAGGCTGGAGTGGGGCAACGCTCTTGGAAACTTTCCCGCAGCATCACCCCCACTCCAGCCTCCTGCCGCCCCGAGATAGTACTGTATAGCCGTGGCCGGTGGATGATCAGTACAGTCAGCAGTCGCCGCTAGCGGCAGGAATGGAGCCGGCTCCATCCCTACTGTTAACACTTTAGATGTTGCACCGATGGTGGCCATGGCATACAGCGCTGTCCCTCCCTAAACTTTCCTTCTTCTTCCCCAAGCCAACTCACGCTACACTACCCTGTGGTCCACTCCATCACTTTCAATACATTCATCTACCATGGTGGTTCCAAGATGATGAAGGTTCCTTGGTGATTCTTATTTCAGTAGTATGGCCAGAAGAGCAGAAGATGGATTAAAAGTCAGGAGCAGACTAGCAAAGAAGCTCAGTGGGCTCAAGGGCATGGCAAGCCTGGAGCTGTTTTTAGTGAAGAAATGCAAAGAAAGATAGGCAGAAAGCAAGAAATGTGGGCCATTAGAACCAACTCCACTGGTGGTTCCAATAATCAACTCCACTGGTGGCCCAAAGAGTCATCTCCACTTTTGCAAAAAGGGCAATACACTACGTCGAAATCCCTAAAGAAGCATTTATGCTATCTATCATACATGAAAAAACTTTGAGACTCTCGGTTCACATATCATGATCAGAACATGTTTAAGCTGCCCACTACTTCAGACTGGTCTCAAATCGGGCAGTCCTATCCTATCTTTACCTCTCAATCGAGCCAATCAGGCCTCTCACTGGGTCACCGACCTCCATTATTCAGAGAGAAAAAATAAAAAACACCCAACCTGCAAAGCTGCCCTTCTTATGACAGCCTGTGAGAGTGGGCGGGGACAGAAACCCAAAATGGAAGCACCCCTTCCTTTCCATATAGGTTAAAATCAATGTACACCAAGTATAACGTTATGTTTCTGCACACAAAAACATTTCTGAAAAAACGTATGCAAACTGGGTGCCACTGGCAGGGCTGCGGCACACATGTAATTATACATGTAAACACACAGACCGCCACCAGCGGCACATTTCTGCAAAAAGGGCAATACACTACGTCGAAATCCCTAAAGAAGCATTTATGCTATCTATCATACATGAAAAAACTTTGAGACTCTCGGTTCACATATCATGATCAGAACATGTTTAAGCTGCCCACGACTTCAACGTGGTCTCAAATCGGGCAGTCCTATCCTACTTTACCTCTCAATCGAGCCAATCAGGCCTCTCACTGGGTCCGACCTCCATTATTCAGAGAGAAAAAATAAAAAACACCCAACCTGCAAAGCTGCCCTTCTTATGACAGCCTGTGAGAGTGGGCGGGACAGAAAACCCAAAATGGAAGACCCCTTCCTTTCCATATAGGTTAAAATCAATGTACACCAAGTATAACGTATGTTTCTGCACACAAAAACATTTCTGAAAAAACGTATGCAAACCTGGGTGCCACTGGCAGGGCTGCGGCACACATGTAATTATACATGTACACACACAGACCGCCACCAGCGGCACATTTCTGCAAAAAGGGCAATACACTACGTCGAAATCCCTAAAGAAGCATTTATGCTATCTATCATACATGAAAAAACTTTGAGACTCTCGGTTCACATATCATGATCAGAACATGTTTAAGCTGCCCACGACTTCAACGTGGTCTCAAATCGGGCAGTCCTATCCTATCTTTACCTCTCAATCGAGCCAATCAGGCCTCTCACTGGGTCACCGACCTCCATTATTCAATCCATAAATGCTTCTTTAGGGATTTCGACGTAGTGTATTGCCCTTTTTGCAGAAATGTGCCGCTGGTGGCGGTCTGTGTGTGTTACATGTGTATAATTACATGTGTGCCGCAGCCCTGCCAGTGGCACCCAGGTTTGCATACGTTTTTCAGAAATGTTTTTGTGTGCAGAAACATACGTTATACTTGGTGTACATTGATTTTAACCTATATGGAAAGGAAGGGGTGCTTCCATTTTGGGTTTCTGTCCCCGCCCACTCTCACAGGCTGTCATAAGAAGGGCAGCTTTGCAGGTTGGGTGTTTTTTATTTTTTCTCTCTGAATAATGGAGGTCGGTGACCATGTGAGAGGCCTGATTGGCTCGATGTGAGGTAAAGATAGGATAGGACTGCCCGATTTGAGACCACGTTGAAGTCGTGGGCAGCTTAAACATGTTCTGATCATGATATGTGAACCGAGAGTCTCAAAGTTTTTTCATCTCCACTTTTGGGCCCCAAGAATCAACTTCACTGGTGGACCCCAAGAATCAACTCCACTGGTAGGTCCCAAGAATCAGCTTCACTGGTGGGCCCCAAGAATCATCTCCACTGTTGGGCCCCAAGAATCATCTCCACTGGTTCGTCCCAAGAATCAACTCCACTGGTGGGCCCCAAGAATCAACTTCACTGGTGGGCCCCAAGAGTTAACTTAACTTTTGGGCCTCAAGAGTCAAATCCACAGGTGGTCCCTAAGAATCGACTCCATTGATGGGCCCCAGGCACCCCAGTCTAACACTGATGACAGATGTATTACTGAAGACAACAAACATGAGCTTTTGGGGAGGGTGGGGGGCAAATGTATAAAGTAATTTATATCAATATTCTGGCATAAAAAAAGTTGAAAATTTTTGTGCAAGCTGCAATTGCCCAAAAATGTGTGACTTTTGAGTTGTTTTACACCGAGCTTGCCAATTTTTGTAAACGTAGACAGAGCTTAGAATTGCTGGACAACTTTACTAAAAATTTCTCTAAATAGTGGTGTGAATTCATAGGAAACTACCATCAAAACGTATATTTTCACATATTGACAAGGCAGATGCGACTAATATATGGATTTTTTTATTTGGTTGTTTGCTTTTTTAATATGTACATGACTTCCTGGCTTGCTCCTTACTTTCCCTCTTCAAGCTCTGATAGCATCAGTGAGAGGACTGCATGATGGTCCTTCTTTTTTGCTGACAATGGCCTGAGAGGAGTAAATATTATTGGTAATAACCTGATGAGGGTGAAAAAATCCTCCCGAGTGCAGAAAATGATTAACCCATGATCCTATCATGCACTGCTTGTCATTGAAGTAGTTGTAGCAACATGTATTGGTCAACATTCAGTTTACACGGCAAGATAGTAAAAGCACTACTTTTATTGGAGGCTGGATAAAATCACATCACATGTGGAAAAAGGTAAAAGTCCTGCGGCAAAGTACCCTTAGTCATAGCCCATAAGCATGTATAGGTGTACGTGATCTGAAAGGATGCGGAAGTCAAAAGTAGGAAGTGGTCAGACTCATAACAAATGTGTAGATCATGGGTATTAAACTGATTTCCACTGAGGGCCACACCAAAATTATGGTTGCCCACAAAGGACTATCGAAGGGCCTTGGAGATTGGCTACGGTGCCAGGGTAGGGTTGTCAGAGCTGGGACATTACCTATGAGTTGCTGAAAACAGCAGTGTAAAGGTGATTGATGGTGCACAAAATTCAAGATGGCGCTTGCTCCCTGGTTGGCTCACTGGCTGCATCCTCCAGGAAAAAGTGGAGAGCTAATCCTTGTACTTTAGGACCTTTTTCATCCCTGTTTACTGTGTCTAGCTCTCATGGCCACATGGAATTATATGGGATAGATAGATAGATAGATAGATAGATAGATGGATAGATAGATAGATAGATAGATATGAGATAGATAGATATGAGATAGATAGGAGATAGATATGAGATAGATAGATATGAGATAGATAGATAGATAGATAGATAGATATGAGATAGATAGATAGATAGATAGATATGAGATAGATAGATAGATATGAGATAGATAGACAATCCAATATCAGCAGCACTCTACTAGCACTAAAAACAGTCAAAGGGAACATATGAATTATTGGAAAAGCATTTTAAGATACATGAAAATTTGAGGGGTTTTTTTTTGTACATTTTTGATCAACCATGCACCTATGCTCATTTTTTCTAAAAAAATCTTTTTGGATGTGAAGACCAAACATTGTTTTTTTTAGATTGCTAGATATAATGATAGATAGATAAACTTGAGATAAATATAGATAGAGAGATAGATGGATGGATAGATATGGGATAGATAGATAGATAGATAGATAGATAGATAGATAGATAGATAGATAGATAGATAGATAGATATGAGATAGACAGATAGGTATTAGACAGATATATAGATAGATATGGGATAGATAGATAGATAGATAGATAGATAGATAGATAGATATGAGATAGATAGATAGCTAGATATGAGATAGATAGATAGATAGATATGGGATAGATAGATAATAGATAGATAGAGAAAGATAGATAGATATTAGATAGATAGATAGATAGATAGATAGATAGATAGATACTGTATACATGAGATAGGCACATTAAATTATTCATTTCATACACTGTATAAATACACTCACCGGCCACTTTATTAGGTACACCTGTCCAACTGCTCGTTAACACTTAATTTCTAATCAGCCAATCACATGGCGGCAACTCAGTGCATTTAGGCATGTAGACATGGTCAAGACAATCTCCTGCAGTTCAAACCGGGCATCAGTATGGGGAAGAAAGGTGATTGAGTGCCTTTGAACGTGGCATGGTTGTTGGTGTCAGAAGGGCTGGTCTGAGTATTTCAGAAACTGCTGATCTCTGGGATTTTCACGCACAACCATCTCTAGGGTTTACAGAGAATGGTCCGAAAAAGAAAAACATCCAGTGAGCGGCAGTCCTGTGGCGAAATGCCTTGTTGATGCAGAGGTCAAAGGAGAATGGGCAGACTGGTTCGAGCTGATAGAAAGGCAACAGTGACTCAAATAGCCACCCGTTACAACCAAGGTAGGCAGAAGAGCATCGCTGAACGCACAGTACGGCGAACTTTGAGGCAGATGGCTACAGCAGCAGAAGACCACACCGGTGCCACTCCTTTCAGCTAAGAACAGGAAACTGAGGCTCCAATTTGCCCAAGCTCATCGAAATTGGACAGTAGAAGATTGGAAAAACGTTGCCTGTCATGATGAGTCTCGATTTCTGCTGGACATTCGGATGGTAGGGTCAGAATTTTGGCGTCAACAACATGAAAGCATGATCCATCCTGCCTTGTATCAACGGTTCAGGCTGGTGGTGGTGGTGTCATGGTGTGGGGAATATTTTCTTGGCACTCTTTGGGCCCCTTGGTACCAATTGAGCATCGTTGCAACACCTTGTGGAATCTATGCCACGAAGAATTGAGGCAGTTCTGAAGGCAAAAGGGGGTCCAACCCGTTACTAGCATGGTGTACCTAATAAAGTGGCCGGTGAGTGTATATTGTAGATACATAGCTATATACAATAGATTCATGTTTTGCTGTATATATCTGTGAGTTCTAGAATAATCAATTTTACTTAATTTAGTTTAGCACAAGGAGATATAAACCAACGACCTATTATCTACTATTATTATTATTATTAGAATAAATATAATAAGAAAGTGTAAAATAAAAACTAAGACTCCTTCTATTATCACAATGTAACATTTCTTGTCTGTAGATTTATCTGTTACAAGAATGAAATAATCCTAAAATAACAAAGCCTGGTGAGTAACGATCTCTCCCCGCTTCTCTGCTCGGGTACATATTGTCCCTTGCCACTAAACCTTAGGGACAGAAGGAGTCACCAGAGGGAGTATCAGCGGGGGTCTGAAAACCTGATGAAATAGTTTTCATTTAATGAAGGTATGGCCCATGGCCGCTGCTGCTCTGCCATATGTTTGGAAAAAATGTTAATCTCTTCAGCTCAAGTACCTTTCCTCATTGTAGCCTGTGAAAAAAAAAGGTTTGTAAACGCTGGTAGGACGACGTTATCACACTTAAAAAGAACAGAAAGAGCGGGTGTTGTTTACACATGTATTATACATAATAATTAAAACCTAAGCCGCTCGGCTTAATTACACCTCGCGGAAACCGTAGACTTTTTTTTTTTTTTCGAGGAATCAGGGAAAAAAAAAAAAAAGTTCAACAACTAAAGGACCGAAGTGGAACAAGTGAATAATTAATGACTGAGATAATTAAGATGCCAAACAAAGCAATTGTTAGAATATGACTGAAGGCCGATTTCTTGAATCCATTGAAGCTTTTATATCTAGAACTTTGAGCGTCGCTGAAGGATCTGCAGAAGCGGCTTCCACTAATTGTGTCAATTATTGTGGTTGAACACTAGTTAGCTGCTAGTTACTTGACATTTATAAACCAAAAAGAACATCGTGAAGCCTTCAGACCTGTTAGCAGACTGTCTACTAATTAAGTGTAACAACACATTATCTCCTATAAAAACTCGGTAAACTCTTGCTCTATTTTTACTGTTTAACTACTAGGAGCTTAAACGTTCACCCACCCATGAAATAATATTGTAGTGGAATCATTAAATTTATTAGAACATGGTTTGTGTCACGGTTCTTCAGTCAGTACTTTAACCCCAATTTGATAAAACTGAGTCTGTCAAAGAACTTTCCAAGTTCTCCTTTCTAGAACCCCAAAGAAGTATGGATTTTCCAATAGGAATCCCAGGGTTGTCCAGCCCTACAGTAGGCACCAATTGGAGATGGTTATGTAGTAGGAATTTCTGGAGCCTTAGAACATGAAAGAAATATGCATTGTCTAGTAGGAGTCCCAGGTTGGCCAGCCCTAGAGTAGTCACCAATCGGAGATGGGTAAGTATTAGGAGTTTCTGGAGTCCTAGAACACCACAAAAGTATAGATCTCCCAGAAGGAGCTCCAGGTTGGTAATCTCTGAGGTAATCAACAATCAGAGCTAAGACTCCAGAAATTCCTACTATGCACGTAAAATACCAAAGAAATCTGTTTTTTGTAGTAGAAGTCCCAGGTTGGCCAGCACTGAAGTAGTCAATAATTGGAGGTGGGTGGGATGAAGAGCTTTCTGGAATCCCAGAACCCAAAAGAAGTGTGGATTTCCCAGTAGGAGTCTCAGGTTGGCCAGCCCTATAGAAGTCACCAATTGTAGAGGGGTACGTAGTAGGAAATTCTGGAGTAATAGAACATCAAAGAAATATGGATTTTCTAGTAAGAGACCCTGGTTGTCCAGCCCTAGAGTAGTCACCAGGAGTAGATGGGTGCATAGTAGAAATTTCTGGAGTCCTAGAACACCACACAGGTATGTATTTCCCAATAGGAGTCCCAGGTTGGCCAGCCCTACAGTAGTCACCAATTGGAGATGGGTACGTAGTAGGAATTTCTGGAGTCCCAGAACAGAACAAAAGTATGGATTTTCCAGTAGGAGACCCATGTTGGCAAGCTCCTGAGTAATCAACAGAGTTGCGTGTGTAGTACGAATTTCTAAAGTCCTAGAGCATCAAAAAGTATGGATCTCCCAGTAGGAGTCCCAAGTTGGCAAGCTCTAAAGTAATCACCGATAAGAGTTGAGTGTGTAGTAGAGATTTATAGAGTCTTAGCTCACCAAATAAATATGGATTTTCTAGTAGGAGTCTCAGGTTAGCCAGCACTGAAGTAGTTAATAATTGGATATGGGTTGGCTGAAGAGATTTCTGAAGTCCTAGAACCCCAAAGAAGTATGGACTTTCCAGTGTGAGTCCCTGGTTGGCAAGCTCTGTAGTAGTTACCAATTGAAAATGGTGCACTGTAGCAATTTCTAGAGTCCTAGAACAACAAAGCCGTATGGATTTCCAAGTAGGAACCTAGGCTGGCCAGCCCTGAAGTAGTCACCAATAGGAGATATTTGAAATTTTTGGAGTCCTACAACCCCAAAGAAGTATGGACTTTCCCAGTAGGAGCCCCAGGTCAACAAACTCCTGTGTATACTCTGATTGAAGATACATGCACCGTAGGCATGTCTTGAGTCCTAGAACTCCAGAGGCATGCATTTCCCAGCAGAAGACCTAGACTGGCCAGCCCTGAAGTAGTTACTAATAGGAGATAAGTGCACTGTAGAATTAAGTCCTAGAACACAAAGTATGGATTGTTCGGTAGGAGTCCCAGATTGACAAACTCTGGAGTAATCACCAATTAAAAATAGTGCACTGTAGCAATTTCTGGAGTCCTATAATCACCAAGTATAGACTTGACTTTCCTGTCGGAGTCCTAGGTCAGCAACCTTTTGCGTATTCACTAACTGAAGATGGGTGCACTGTAGGAAAATATGGACTTTCCCAGTAGAAGTCCTAGGTTGGCAATCTCTGGTGTAACCACCAACTGAAGATCAATACCCAGTAGTAATTTCTGGAGTCCTAAAACCAAAAATAAATATAGATTTTCCTAATATGAGTCCCATCCCTAGAGTAGTCACCAGTTTGAGATGGGTGTGCTGTAGCAATTTCTGGAGAGGTGTAAAATCTTCCCAGAATCCCTGTAAAGAGTTATGGACTAAACCAGTTGGGAGTCAATACCTGGAATAGTCACTGTCTGGAGATGGGTGCACTTTAGGATTGTCTATAGTGTCTGTAGAAGTGCAGAATCATCCTAAAATCCCTGCAAACAATAATTTTTCCCAGTTGGAGTCATAAATGGCCAAACCTTGAAGTAGTCACTATCTGTAGATGAGGGTGTTGTAGCGTGTGTATAGTAGTGCAGCCTACGGCCCCCTCAAAGAGGTATGGTCTTTCCCAGCCAGAGTCCCATGTTGCTATGCCCTAAAGTAGTCACCAACTGGAGGTGGGTAGACTGCAGGATTTTCTGAAGTGATGCAAAATTAAAGATTAAATAAAGCCGGGGGTTGTCACCAGGAACCAACAAAGTGGAGGAGGAGATTATCATGTAACCAGAAGACAAGCCAAGGGTCAAAACCAATTGGTCAACAAACAAATACCAGATAATGAATCCACAGGATCAAGACAAAGGTGGAATCCAGAAACAAAGCTAAGGTCCAGGTCAGGTTCAGAATCAGGGTCAAAACACAGGTTTCATAGTATGCGAATGTATCTTAATGTACAGGTAAAGGAACGCAGTCAAAGTAGGCAGGAAGTAATTGAACCGCCATCTTGGTACATCCTTCTGCATTGTTTATACAATATAACAGGGTAAGCTGATGCTTGTCCCTCCTATTGGTCAAGCACCCTAGCGGGACTCAATGTTAATGTAAGAAAAGTAAAAGCATGAAAAATAATTTGTAAAAAATTTAAATCGCGCCCCTTTTTCTATTTTACAAATAAAAAAAAATTGTAAATAAAAAAGTTACACATATTTGGTATCACTGCATCCATAAAAGTCAAATCTATTAAAATATACCATCATTTATCCTGTGCTGAACACTGTAGAAGAAAAAGAATGGCAAACGCCAAAATTAAACTTTTGGTCACTTCATTTCCCCTAAAAAATTTAATAAAAAGAGATTAAAAAGTTGCATCTATCCCAGAATAATACCAATAGAAACTACACTTCAGCCCACAAAAAAAGAACCCCACTCAGTCTTAGGTCGAATTTTAAAAAAAGTTTTTGGGGAAAGGGGTTTTATCAACCCTTTGCGCCGAATTCGGCTAATTTTTCGCCAAAAAAAATGCTTAATTAGCTTTTCCCCACATTTCTTGGTGTTTTAAACAGTTTCGATCTTCTGTGGGGCCCCTCCGACAAAGAGGGTGTGGGCCCCCGTAAAAAGGGGGAAACTTTTGGGGGAAAGGGCGTGGCTTTTAAAGCAACAAAAAATGCGCCAGAATTTTGTCACGTTTTTGGTGTAAAATAATCAACTTAATTGTGGTACAAACTTAGACAGACAGCTTAACCTGCACCAATTTATCAACCTGTGATACCTGTGGCGCAATGTTTAAACTGTCGGCTAATTTACTAAAGTTCCACTATTTTTAAAACTGCCCCATTGGAGACAAAAATGGCGCGCAGCGTTAATTTAAAGAGAGAGAGAAATTTCATTTATTTAAAGGTACTAAAATAATTAAAAAAACAAAACGGGGAGTCCCCTACTTACAAGTTCCGACTTACAACGCCCAGGTTTACAAACGGAGACTTTTGGGGCTGGCTGACATTTTTCACTGATTTACCCCATGAAACCAAGTCCAGCATGCCACAGCTGCACATGAGATACAGAATATTGGGGAAATCTTCTAAAAAAAGGGCACAGGCAGCAAAAAAAAATTTTAAAAACTTTCCCTGACTACCAAAACGAAAAAAAAAATTTTTTTTTGGAATTACATTTAATAAATAACCGTACCGACTTACATAAAAATTTCAAAAAGAACAAACCTCAGTCCCTACCCGTTTGTAAAACCCGGGGGGCTGCCTGTATTTGGTATCAATGGAACCGTATAGACCTGCAGAATACAGATGACTCATCATTTTTATCGAAAAGTGAAAGCCATGAACACAAAACCCCCAAAAACATGGCGCAAGTACTTTTTTTTTTTCACATTTTCACCCCCCCCCAAATTTTTTTTGTAGTTTTCCCGGTATAAATTTTATAGTTTTGATAATATAAAAAATAGAAAGTACATCTTGTTCCACAGAATAAATTCCCTCATATGTCTATGTAGATGGAAAAATAAAAAAGTTATGGCTCTTGGAAGGCGAAGAGAGAAAAAAAATGAAGTATCGTATTATTATGACCAGCTGTTTGGAAGGGGTTAAGGCAGGTCAAAATCCATTCTCAGTAAGAGACAATAAAAGCCCCAGTGCTACATGGGAGATGCGACAAAGTTGCAGAATACTGATGAACAATCACTCAAACACCTATTATACACTACAGGGACAATTGTTTAGTACATGACTACACTTTGGATAAGAACCAGTTCACACCAGGATGCAGAAAAGCCGCAGCATCATACAGAGGAGATTGCTCAAGTGCAAAAATATTGATAAACAATCACTCACATGCCAACTATCCATAAGAGAGGCAATTTGTAGGATTACAATTCTACATAGAAAAGGCTTAAATAGGGGCCAGTTATATGGTTATGTGTGATGCAACATGCTGGCTTACAAGCAATCTCCCCTGTATGATGCATACTGGTGTGAACTGGTTCTTATCCAATGTGTAGCCATTGCCCTCGTCATGGATAGTCGGTGTGTAAGTTGTTGTTCATCAGAATCTGTACCTGTGTGATTTCTCCCATGTAGCACTGAGGCTTGTATCACCTCCTACTGGGAATGGATTCTTAACCTGCCTCTATAGCAGTAAGTATTGCAATATTTTGCTGTCCCACTAAAAAGACTTGACCCTCCACTCAAACCCAGTCCAGTACTGTCCATTGGTCATAATAGTCAAAGGGGTTTTATCACTACAATGATTGGCTTTAAACATGTAGGGAAAGGTAAATGAATACTTTTACCAAATACATTGCTAATTTGATTTTGCTTTGGTCAGGAGATAAAGAAGATTTTATCTCCTCTTAGGTTTCTCTGGTTACCGGCTACCTCTCCCCACCTCTATCTGCTCTCTCTTATCTCTCATTGCTTAAAGTTGCCATTGGTCACTCAGTAAGTCCAGTGGTGAGTCACTTCCTGCAGAGTCTGATCCCCCCGTGTTCCCGCCGAGTCCGGGGCCGGGCTGTGCCGCCACAAAGGGCCGCAATGGTCCATCAGCGACCCGACCCCTGTGGCGGGGGAACGACAGGCCCCCCCCCTCGCCACACGGCTGCCCGCCCGCCTCCCCGCCCCCGCCCTGCCGCCAGCCCGGCCGCCGCCTGCATCTTCTGATCCCGTCTGCCAGCTCCCAGCAGGCCGCGGGGCAGGCGCGCGATGTGATGATGTCATCGCGCGCCCGCTCCGCGTCCCGCACACTGTGCCGGCGGGCCTCCGGGGAAGAAGACAGAAGAGAAAGCAGAAACCTCAGGTAAGTATAGTTTTTTACTTATTTTTAAAACTACTGCCCTGTTTACCTGTTCTCCCTAGCTATATCCAGCCGGCAAACCTGCCCTGCCTAGCTATATACCAGCCCCGGCTACCTGCCCTGCCTATTATATACGAGCCCCGGCTACCTACCCTGCTAGCTATATACCAACCCGGCTACCTGCCTGCCTAGCTATATACCAGCCCGGCTACCTCCCTGCCTAGCTATATCCAGACCCGGCTACCTGTCCTGCCTAGCTATATACCAGCCCGGCTACCTTCCTGCCTAAGCTATATACCACCCCGGCTACCTGCCCTGCCTAGCTATATACCAGCCCGGCTACCTTTTGCCCTGCCTAGCTATATACCAGCCCTGGCTCCCCTGCCCTGCCTAGCTATATACCAGCCCCGCCTACCTGCCCTGCCTAGCTATATACCAGCCCGGCTACCTGCCCTGCCTAGCTTTTATACCCAGCCCCTAGGCTACCTGCCCTGCCTAGCTATATACCACCCGGGCTACCTCCCTGCCTAGCTATATACCAACCCGGCTACCTGCCTGCCTAGCTATATACCAGCCCGGGCTACCTGCCCCCCTGCCTAGCTATATCCCAGCCCTGGCTACCCTCCCCCTGCCTAGCTATAAACCGCCCTGCTATATCCTGCCCTGCCTACTTAATACCAGCCCCGCTATACTGCCCTGCTAGCTAATACCACCCCGGTTACCGCCCTGCCTAGCTTATAACCAGGCTCCTGCCCTAGCTTATACCGCCCCCGTTACCTGCCTGCCTAGCTATATACACCCTGGCTACCTGCCCTGCCTAGCTATAACCGGGCTCCTGCCTGCCTATATCCGCCCGGGCTACCTTGTGCCCTGCTATATACCCCGCCTGGCTCCTGCCCTGCCTGCTAATACCGCCCTGCCTACCTTGGCCCCGCCTAGCAATACGCCCGGGCCCCTACAACTGCCCCTGCCTACTACTATTCCCTGCCTACTCCCGGGCCTGCTGGCTAATTACCCCGGCCCTGGCTACACTGCCCTGCCTGACTATTAAACGGGGCCAGCCCTGGCTACCGGGCCTGTTACTAAACCCAAGCCCTGTTACGGGGGAACCCCTGCCGGGCTAGTTATTACGCCCTGTCCTGCTATATACTCCTACCCTACCCTGTTTTTACCAGCCCTGCTACCTGGTATTACCAGCCCTGTCCTAGGCTGTATACCGGGGGCCCTAGCCTACCTGTATTCCCTGCCTGTCTAAGTTATTAGGGCCCTGTCTACCTAAATATTTATGGGGGGCTTTATCCTCCTTGTCTGCCTATTCTGCCCTTCTGCCTTTTTAATTTGCCTTTTCCCGGGTCAACCTTTTTAAGTGGGTCTAAAATAACGGGCCTCCTGGAAATGTATTTGTGGTAAATTCCCACAGGACGAGTAGTGACCACTAGAAGAGGACACTGCATGCTGTACCGGACAGAGAAAAAATGGAAGGGAACGACTCATCAGGGAAGACGTCATGGAGGTTTGGCCAGAAGGAGACAAAGGGGGAAGAAGAAAAACTCCCCTCAGAGATGACGTCTCCCGTGATCCCTGATGTCAGGGGTAAGTTTACTTCTGTGTTGAATCAGTGCTGTATTCATGTGATGGTGACCTGACTACTGGGGGGTGTGATTGGGGGTTTTAGGTTATGTTGTGCTTTGTAGTGTCAGTGTTGGGGTTGTCCCTGATTGTAAAGAAGTGCACTTTGTGATGAGGGTTTCTCCCGCACCACTGTTTCTTTCTTGCTTGTGTGGGAGGGGGCTTCACACGAGCTGTTTTTTGGGGCATTTTTTTGTGTAAATGTACAGCATTAACTACTCTGCCTTTCTGCACAAAAACGCATCCCAAAACACATCAAAAATGCACCAAAAATGCTCCATGTGAAAGCACCCTTTTTAGTGTAGTTTATTTTAGAAAGGTGCGAGGTGCGAGAACAAGGGACATTTTATAAGCGGAAAATTGTATGTGGGCTGTGGGGGCTTTGGGGCCAGGGCTGATTTTTATTTCCAGTCCGGCCCTGCTTGTATACCTAACTAAATGAAAAGTTTTCTCTCTTTAGATCTATGTAGCCTTTTGTACTACAGATTATAAATCTCCCACAGTCATGTCACTGAAATAGGTAGGAATAGCATAGATGATCTGCCAACCACTGCAATAGAACCACAGTCTGACCAAGAAGTGTGAGTCTAAAATGGTCTTTGGCTCTGTAAAACTGCATGGTGAGAACACCCCTTTAAGAGATCCCTTATATTGCAGGTGACTAGTAATCTATAAGATGAAGCAGGCTCGGACTTGCCAATAGGTGCCCCTAAGCATGACAGACCTAGAGTTTCTTTTAAAATGGATATACATTATTGGGAGAGACAGAAAGGCAGAGTATAGGAGGCATGTGCAGTAGTTGTAGGGTGGGCCCCCAGAATAAACTCCATTGGTGTGCCCAATGAATCAACTCCACTGGTGGGCCTCTAGAATGAAAATCCACTGATGGGCCCCAAAAATCAGTTGCAATGGTGGGCCCCAAGAATCAACCCCACTGGTGGCCCCAAGAATCAGTTCCACTGGTAGGCCCCAAAAATCAACTCCACTGGTGGGCCCTAAGAATCAACTCCACTGGTTGGCCCCAAGAGTCATCTCCACTGGCGGGCCCCAAGAATCACCTTCACTGGTGGGCCCCAAGAGTGAACTCCACTGGTGGGCCCCAAGACTCATCTCCACTGGTGGGCCCCAAGACTACTCACCTCCACTGGTGGTCTCCAAGAATCAACCTCAGTGTGGGCCCTAAAATCAACTCAATGGAGGGCATAAGAATCAACTCCAGTGGTGGGCCCAAGAGTCAACTTCACTGGTGGGCCCCAAGAGCCCGGCCAAAACCTCGTCCAAATCGCGCCCCTCTTCATAACATGGTTTCCTATGGGAAACCGCGTTACTATTCACATGGCGCGGGTTGGGCTACCGCTTTGGTGCCCGCGGCCTTCCCTCGCGTGTGTGCGAAGTCACCCGTCAACTCTTGACAGCGAGACTTCGGCGCGGTGTCCGCGCGGGGTTCGCCGTGCTCTTCGGCGCGGTTTGGGCGCGGGTGGGGCGCGCGTTTGGGCACGGGTTTAGTCCTGCCTACCGCGTCCCAAACCACGCCCCCTCGCGGCCGGCTCGAAAAGCACGCGATAACCCGCGGGCGGGGGACGCGAGTTTTGCGGCGACGATTTGACAGTGTATTGGCCGCGGCAACTGTGCTGAAACCTGCGCCCTAACCCGCGCTCAAATCTGCCGGGTGAACAAGGCCTTAGGCTCTGTCTCTCTATGAGTATTTAAATAAAAATAATAATAATAATAATCTTTATTTATATAGCACCAACATATTCCGCAGCAACTTTACAATTTGAGGTGTATAAGTACAGACAAACCAGACATGCACAATGATAAATCTACTACGATGAGACACAAGGTAGAAGGCCCTGCTCGCAAGAGCTTATACAATCTATTAGGGTGGTATGGGTGAGACAAGTAAGAAGTGCTAGATTTACATAATGGACCAACCAGGCGGGCCCCCCCCGAGCTGCGTGGGCCCCGTATGCAGTGCCAGTCGCTTCCCGGGGCCCGGCCGCCCACCGCGCATAACCGTTACTGAACGCATCTCGGGGACCTGCGTCCCGAGCGCTCAGAGACCGGGCTGCACGGTTTCAGCATTCGGCCTGAAGCCTGCCACGCGCCGGCTTCTACTGGTGACGTCGGCGGCGCGGTGATGTCACATCACCGCGCCGCCTATGCAGGGCGGCAGTAGAGGCTGGCGCGGCGGGAGCAGAAGCGGGTGCGAGGTAAGTGGCTGTTTGTTTGTTTGTTTTTTTAACTAGCTAAGAGGGGCCCTGGCTAATAAAAGGGGGGCCCTGGCTACCTTAAAGGGGGGTCCTGGCTAATAAAAGGGGGGCCCTGGCTACCTAAAGGGGGGCCCTCTTAATAAAGTGGCCGCTGCTACCTAAAAAGGGGGTCCCCTGGCAATAAAAGGGGGGCCCTGGCTACCTAAAAGGGGGCCCTGACAAATAAAAGGGGGGCCCTGGCTACTTAAAAGGGGGGCCAGGGGTAGTGAAAGGGGGCCCTTGCTAATGAAACTGGGCCCTGGCTAAGGAAAGGGGGCTCTGGCTAATGGAAGGGGGCCCTGGCTAATGAAAGGGGCCCTGTCTAATGAAAGGGGGGGGGCCCTGGCTTGTGAAAGGGGGCCGTGGCTAATCGAAAGTGGGCCCCTGGTCTAGTGAAGATGGGGCCCTGGCTTAAGTAAAAGGGCGCACCTGGCTTCATGGAAAGGGGGCCCCTGCTAATGAAAGGGAGCCTTGCTTAACTACCTACAGTGGGTCCCTAACTACCTACGGGGCCCTAACTACCTACACAGCGGGCCATGACTACTAAAAGGGGCCCTGAACTACCTACAGGAGCCCTAACTACCTACAGGGGGCCCTAACTACCTAACAGGGGGCCATGACTGTCCTATGGGGGCCCTAACTACCTACAGGAAAAGCCCCTAACTACCTACAGGGGACCCTAACTACCTACAGGGGCCCTAACTTCCCTACAGGGGGCCCTGACTGTCTAAAGGGGCCCTGACTACCCTACAAGGGAGCCCTGACGACCTAACCGGGGCCCTGACTACCTCCAAACTAAAGGGGGCCATGACTTCCTGCACACACTAAGATAAAGGAGCCCCTAACTGCCTGTATAACTACCTAAGGAGACCCCTAACTGCCTGTATACTACATAAAGGGAACCCTAACCTACCTGTCTACCTGGGTAAATATAATTGAAGGGCAGCAGCCCATAGTTGTAGCATTATTCCAGGGTTAGTCTTCTCACCCACCTTCCAGCCCCTTATGATGCTAGGCCTCTAAGTATGGCATGTACCGCTCTCCCTCATCGCAGGGTAAGTTTAGTACAAAGGTGTGAATAGTAAATAGATGCTGGAAAATTGAGGATTCTAAGATATTTGTGTGTAATTTCTGCAGGGATGAGTTGTGGCCGGGACAAGTCCATCATGGCGTGTGGAACAATGCAGAAGAAAAGGGAATAAGAACGACTCATAAAGAAGAGAACGACCCATCAGATAGGACGTCTCTGGTGAGTACCCTGATGTCAGGGGTTATGTTTACTCTATATTGGATCAGTGCTGTATTCACAGTTAATGTGATGTGTGAGCCAAGCTGGTGTCTGACCTCTAGTGGTCTCTAGTATGGCAGTGTTGTAGGTTTATACCTGAGCTGGTGTCTGACCTCTATGTGGTCTCTAAATGGCAGTGTTGTAGTTATGACTAGACTGGGTGTCTGACCTCATGTGTCTCTATATGGCGGTGTTGTAGGTTATACTGAGGTGGTGTCTACCTCTATTGGTCCTCTAAATGGCTTGTTGTAAGTATAACCTGAGGCTGGTGTCTGATCGCTATGTGGTATCTATATGGCGGTGTTGTAGGTTACACCTGAGCTGGTGTCTGACCTCTATGTGGTCTCTATATGGCGGTGTTGTAGGTTATATACGGAGCTGGTGTCCTGACCCCAAGTGGTTCTATATGCCGTGTTGTAGGTTAATACTGAGCTGGTGTCCTGACCTCAATGTGGTCCTTCATATGCAGTTTGTAGGTTATACCTGAGCTGGTTCTGACCTCTATGTGTTCTCTATTGCGTGTGTGTAGTTATACCTGGAGCTGGTGTCTGACCCCTATGTGGGTCTCTATATGGCGGTGTTGTAGGTTATAGCTGAGCTGGTGTGCTGACCCTCTATGTGGTCTCTATATGGCGGGGTGTGGTTTTACCTGACAGGTGTACTACCTCTATGTGTCCCTCTATATGGCGGTGATGTAGGTTATACCTGACTGGTGTCGGACCACTATGTGGTTCTATATGGCGGTGTTGTAGGTTATACCTTAGCTGTTTCTACATCTATGTGGACTCTAATGGCGGTGTTGTAGGTTTTATTCCTGAGCTGGTGTCTGACCTCTATGTGTGGTCTCTATATGGCAGTTGTTAGGTTATAGCCTGAGCTGTGTGTCTGACCTCTATTGTGGTCTCTATATGGCAGTGTTGTAGTATACCTGAGCTGTGCTGACCTCTATGGTGTCTCTATATGGCAGTGTTGAGGTTTATACCTGAGATGTGCTGACCTCATATGTGGTCTCTATAATGGGCGGTGTTGTAGTTATATCGGCTCCAGTATAATGCATCGTACATGTGTCCCTGATTGGACCCTGTGATAGAGTTAGACTTTTACTTTACTGCTTGTTGTTTATTTAGAAGTGGGCGAGGTGCGTGACCAAGGGAAACATGAGTGGGATATTGTATGTGGACCTATTTGAGTGGGGATATTGTATAGTGGGTGGAGGGGAATATTGTAGGTGTGGGAGGGGGATATTGTATGTGGGGAGGACGGGGATATGTATGTGGGTGGAGGGGATATTTGTATGTGGTGAGGGGGATATTGAATGTGGTTGGAGGGAATATTGTATGTTTGGGGTGGAGGGGGATATTGTATGTGGATGGAGGTAGTTATATGTATCGGGTGGAGGGATATTGATTGTGTGGAGGGGATAGTGTATGTGGGTGGAGGAGGTTATTGTAATGTGGGTGGAGGAGATATTGTAATGTGGGTGGAGGGGATATAGTATGTGGGTGGAGGGGATATTTTGTGGGTCCAGTGGGGGATATTGTCTGTGGGTGGAGGGATATTGTATGTGGTTGGAGGGGGAAATATTGTATGAGGGTGGAGGGGGGATATTGTATGTGGTGGGAGGGGGATATGTATGTGGGTGGAAGGGGGATATTGTATGGAGTGCAGGGATATTGTATGTGGTGGAGGGGATATTGTATGTGGGTGGAGGGAGATATTTATGTGGGTGGAGGGGATAGTGATATGTGGTGAGGGGGGATATTGTATGTGGGTGAGGGGGAATATTGTATTGGGTCAGTGGGGGAATATTGTATGTGGTGGAGGGGGATATTGTATGGTGTGTGGAGGGGGGATATTGTATGAGGGTGGTGGGTGATATTGTATTTCGGGTGGAGGGGGATATTGTAGTAAGTGGTGGAGGATATTGTATGGTGGGGTGGAGGGGATTGTTGTATGTGGTGAGGGGATGTTGTATTGTGGGTGGCGGGGTATAGTGTATGTGGGTGGTGGGGATAGTGTATGTGGGTGGAGGGATATTGTATGTGGGTGGAGGGGGATATTAATGTGTGGAGGGGATATGTAATGTGGGTGGAGGGGATAATGTATGTGGGGAGGCGATATTGTATGCGGGTGGAGGGGATATTGTATTGGGTGGAGGGATAGTGTATTGTGTGGAAGGGATATTGTATGTGGGTGGAAGGGATATTGTATGTGGGTGAGGGGATAGTTATGTGGGTGGAGGGGGATAATGTATGTGGGTGAGGGGATATTGTATGTGGATGGAGGGGGATATTGTAGGTGAGTGGAGGGGGATATTGTAATGTGGGTGGAGGGATACTGTATGTGGTGGAGGTGGGATATTGTATCCGGGTGAGGGGGGAGATTGTATTGGGTGGAGGGGATATTGTATGGGGTGGAGGGGATTTTGTATGTGGGGGGTGAGGATATTGTATGTGGGTGGAGGGATATTTATTGGGTGGAGGGGATATTGTATTGGGTGGAGGGGATATGATGTGGGGGGGGCAGATATTGTATGTGGGTGGAGGGGATATTGTATGTGGGGTGAGGGGGATAGTGTATGTGGGTGGAGGGGGATATTGTATGTGGGAGGGGGATAGTGGTATGATGTGGGTGGAGGGATATGTTATGTGGTGGAGGGGGATGTGTCTGTAGTGGAGGGGGATATTGTATGTTGGGGGAGCGAATATTGTATGTGGTTGGAGGTGGGCTATGATGGACTACTTGCCCTGTGTCCTATGATATGTTAGACTGTGACAAATGTGTGACTCCCTTCTTGCTATAGTACTACACAATAAACCTTCTGTTTTGAACTCTGATTATGTGGTAAAATGGGCGCATTTATATCCTAGAGGCCGGTAATATTTTCATGTACAGTAGGGTGGGCCCCCAAGATCAACCCCTGTGGGCCCCAGACCCCCCAGTCCGACACTGGGTCCAGCCATGTGACATAAATATGGGGGAGTTAGCCATTAGGGATTCTGGTAGGCCAGAGTGAGAAGATGTGTTCTCAGGGCCCTCTTAAAACTATGAGGGTTGTGAATGTGCTTAATTGCCCGCGGTGGCACATTACAGAGAATTGGCGCCGCACGTGTGAAATCATGGAGACGCGCATGGGAGGTTCGGATGATTGATGCGTGTAACCTGATATTAGCAGCAGAGCGAAGAGAGCGGGTCGGGTGGTAGACAGAGATGAGGGAGGAGATGTATGGGGGAGCACTGTGGAGTGGCTGGGTAGGGTGGTGGATAGAGATGAGGGAGGAGATGTAGGTGGATGCAGCACTGTGGAGAGAGCGGGTACGGTAGTAGACAGAGATGAGGGAGGAGATGTAGGGGGTGCAGCACTGTTGAGAGACTAGGTAGGGTGGTAGACAGAGGATGAGGGAGATAAGTAGGGGTGCAGTGCTGTGGAGATACTGGGGTAGGGTGTAGACAGAATGAGGGAGGAGATGTAGGGAGTTGCAGCACTGTGGAAGAACCGGTAGGGTGTGGACAGATATGAGAGGAGATGTAGGGGGTGCAGTGCTGTGGAGAGACTGGGTAGGGTGTTAGACAGAGATGAGGGAGTAGATGTAGGAGTGCAGCACGGTGGAGAGACCGGGTAGGTGTTGTGGACAGAGATGAGGGAGAGATGTAGGGGGGTCAGCACTGTGCAGAGACCGGAGAGGGTAGGTAGACAGAGATGATGAAGTGAGATGTAGGGTGCAGTGCTGTGAAGACTGGGTATGGGTGGTAGAACAGAGATGGGGGAGGAGAGTAGGGGGTGCAGGCGCTGTGAAGAGACTGGGTAGGTGGTAGAACAGTGGAAGATGGAGGAGAATGTAGGGTGCAGCACTGTAAAGAGACTGGGTAGGGTGTAGACAGAGATGAGGGAGAGATTGTAGGGTGGCAGCAACTTGTGGAGAGACTCAGGTAGGGGTGGTGGACAGAATGAGGGAGGAGATGTAGGGGTGCAGCAACTGTGAAGAGACTGGTAGGGTGATAGACAGAGGATGAGGGAGGAGATGTAGAGGGGGGTGCAGCACTGTGGAAAGACCGAGGTAAGTGTGGTAACCAGAGAAGAGGGACAAGGTGTAAGGGTGCAGCACTGTGGGAGAGACTGGGTTAGGATGTGTAAGACAGAGATGAGGGAGGGAGAGTTATGTGGTGCAGCGTTAGTGAGGAGCTTTTATATGGGTTAGAGTGGTGAGTTTATGTGTATCCTGTACTGAATGGGCACCAGTGCATTGACTGACACAGGTAAGGCATCAGTATAGCGGCCTGGAGAGAAAGAGAGCCTGGCTTGCTGCATTCAGGACTGATTGGAGAGGGGAAGCGTTTTCTCAGGGTGAGAAGACTAACCAAGTAGGGAGTTACAGGTAGTCAAGATGCGGAAAGAATAAGAGCAACAATGAGTTTGAGTTGTTTTCAAGTGAGAAAAAAGGACGGATTCTGGAGATGTTCTTGAGGTGCAGATGTTTATAATCAGAATCCACGCAGATTCCAACTTGAAATACTTGTCTAAATCCGAAAGTAAATCATCCCCATTGACCTCAATACAAAATACTCGTTGTAGTTCATACGATGCATATTTTTGCCGGTTGGTTTGTAAGAGTAAAAAAAAAACCTTAGAATATTCATTCTTCCACCGTGTTCAACGTGCAGATCGGTGTCCACAACCCCATAGACACTAATGGGACTCGTTTTCTGACCGTAAATCCGCCAGAAAAGAAAAAAACATAACTATAATCCACGTGAAATACTCAATAAAAAATGTTTTGAAGCAGTAGAATCCGACAAGTAAATTTTACTTGTCGCCTGGACGAACCCTTATGTTGGGTTCCTTTTCTTTAGTGTCATGAAGCCTAACTTCAATCACTGACATACGTAATATTCAAAACTTAAAAATATAGTTAAAGGGGTTGTCTCACTATGTTGGTTCCTCTCACCTCAGTCCTGTTTTCTTGGTTTCATTTTGAATTCAGGGGCGTGTTTACTGGCTTTTTCTTTTCCCGGCCTATAAAAATTTTTATATAAGGTACCACAAAATAAACAGGTGGATGACTAAGCCGCTGGAGTTCGGGGGATTTCCATTATAGCTATAGCAACCAGTGCTGGCAGCCTATCAGGAAGAGTAAACAGGTTTGTAGCTATAGCAAACCCGTGCTGGCAGCCTATCAGGGAAAAGATTAACAGGTTTGTAGCTATAACGACCAGGCTTTGGGAGCCTATCAGGAGAGATTGAACAGGTCTGTAGCTAAAAGCCCAGTGCGGGCAGCCAAAAGGAGAGATTGAAAGGTTGTAGTATAGAAACCAGTGCTGACAACAATCATGAAAATAGAACAAATGAAAGGTCTGTAGCTTAGCAACCAGGCTGAAAAGTATCATGAGAAAATAAAACAGGTTTAGTATAGCGACCATGTGGAGCCTATCAGGAGAGATAGAACAGGTTGTAGCTAAGGGCAGTGGGCAGCCTTCAGGGAATAGAACAGGTCTTAGCTATAGCACAGGAGCTGATGCAGCCCTAAAAAGGAGGATATTAAAGAATAGGTAGGACAATGTTAACGGAATATATTCAAAGTGATTTTTTTGCAAGATCTTTAAAACAAAAAAAGCACAACCCTTGTATGGACAACCCTTTAAGGGTGTTTCTAACTAAAAAATTTAGTGATTATGTGTGGTTAATAATGAAGAAGTTTTGCTTAATTTTTTTGCCCAAAAAAAAAATTACTATTTGATAGTACCCCTTAAAACCCAAAGGTTATAAAAATTGTGAAAAAATTTTTTAAAAACCCTTTCTGATGGATGGCAAATAATATGGCTTAATTTTTTTTCCTTTCCCTTTCGAAACCCAAATAACTTTTTTTTTTTCCCCTCTACTGCTTGAGGGCTTTTATTTTTATGGAAAAGATAAACTTTCTAAAAATGTTATTAATTTTCCCATAGATTATAGGGGCAAGGGAAAAAAAAATTCTAAGGGGGGCCCAAAGGGTGAAAAAAATGTACTTGCTCCATGTTTGCGGGAGTTTTGTTTCTGCGGCGTTTAATCTTTGGTAAAAATGATTTGTTCTCTGTATTCTACAGGTTGATTCGCATCCGCCAATACCAGACATCTAGGGTTTGCGTTATGTTTTGGTACTGTAAAAAAAATCCCAAAATTTGTTATTTTTTAAAAATTTTTCCCGGGGCCCTTTTTTTGCGACAATAATTTTTGTATTAACACTCGGATGTCCTTGAGGGGCATTTTTTTGGGGGACGAAGTGCACTTTTTATTGCTACCAGTTTAAAATGATGCACTTTTTTGATCATTTTTTTCCATTTTTACGTGATGTGAAATAACCAAAAAAAAATGAATTTTTTTTGTTGGAATTTTTTCTTTAGGGTGTTCGCGTACGGGATAAATGCGCCAATACCAAATATGGGGAACTTTTTTATTTTATTTTCTTCATTTGTAAAATGGCGAAAGGGGGGTTGAACTTTTAATACTTTTTTAATTTTTTTTACCACTTTTTAAAACTTTTAATTTTTTTAAAACTTTAAAAATTTTTTGGTCCCCCTTTAGTCCCCTGGGCGTTTCCCCAGTGGGGGGCGTGATCTTTAATACCCCAATGCTTTGCATAGAAAATTCATAGGGGGTACCAAGATGGGGGTTTTCCCCTACTTCCTCCCTGGGTAAAGGGGGGGAAAATTTCAAAACAGGCAAAAAAGGAGGCTTCCAGTGACATTTTAAAACGAAGGACCCCAATTTCGCTGGGGTGTCCTGATTGCAGTGGGAACGGGGGGCACTGTTTTCTTGAGTTAGACGCTGCGGAATTTTGAGGGCTTTAAAGGCTAAAACAGGGGTGGGGGGGGCTTAACACATCAGGCGAAACCCCTACTTTTTAAAGGCGGTGGGGATCCCGGGACCCCCCGCAAGCGTGGGAAGCCCACCCGGGACAAAATTAAGGGGGTCCGGTATTCACCAAGCCCGACGAAAAGCAGGGGGCTTGCTGCGGCGGGAATTACCGGGGTCGCTTCCACTGGCGGGACTTGCTGCGGGGCGGCCAAGGGAGGCGAGTACAGAATCGGCAATCGGCTCGTATGGGGGACAGGCAGGAGGTCAGGGCGGCGGCTGAGGTTCGAGAAGGGGACAGGCAAAAGGGTCGGGCAGGCGAAAGATTCGTGGTGGGAAAACGAAGCAACGGGTTCGGTACACGGGGGCGGGGAAAAGGCTTTCTGGAACGTTTTCACGTGGGCATGAGCACAAAGATCCGGAAGGCTGCCGGAAGAGGCCGGACTAAATAGGACATCCCCGGAAAGGCCAATTCCCGGTGCAGCCCCTTTAAATTTCACCTGCCGGCGGCGAGGGACAAAAATGGAAGGCAGGGCGGGCCGGGAAAGTGAAGGGGGACAGGGCAGGGGAGTGAGGGGGCCCCCGGGGCCCCGAGGTTTGGGGACGGGCCCCGTCGAGTGGGGCCGGAGGCTGCGCCCCGGACGGGGGTCGCGGGGCACCCGGACAGTACCCCCCCCCCCTTTTAGGTCCCCCCTTCTTTTTGAGTGGGGGGAATTTTCTGAATAACGCTGGGGGTCCAGAATGTTTCCCCCGGTCCCACGATTTTCCTTGGGGCCCGACCCTTCCAGTAAACGAAAAAATATCGCCCCCTCTAGCCCTTTCTCATACCAAAGTTTTCCCTTAAACCACAAAGACATTAGCGCATCAGCCACAACGGAGGAGGGCTCCTTCTGAGAAAAACGTTTAAAGGGACCGGGTTTTTTAGTAGGGGAACAGGAAAGGAGTTGGAAAACCCCATGGTAGGAGGGACCCGGGGAGTTTAAGGCCCCGGGTTTTGCGTTTAAAGGGACCTCGAAGGGCCCTAAAAAAGGGGGGTTTTCCCCCATTTGTAGGGGGGTTTTAGGCGGACTATGGGGCTGACACCCACACCTTTCCCCCGGGGAAAGACGGGAGGAGGGTTCTTTCTTTTATTCCCGGGCCCCTTATGGGGGTCAACCACGGAGCGGGGATTGGCGGGTCAGGCCCCTTGGTCCCTATGTTTGGCCCAGAGGTCAGCAGCGGGACCTCGATGAGGATCATGGAGAGGGGGGGGGGGGCCGTACCCCAACGAGAAGGGAGAGGCACCCCGCGACTCTGACTTAGGGAATTAAAATGAAAAATTCGCCCCAAGGAAGTAAGTTGGCCCGGGTCATCTTGCCAGCAGATACAAAAAGGGCGCATTTTTACACCCAGAATTGATTCCTCTCCCCTGGCCATTCTTTTGGGGGGTGGTTAACCCGAGGAGAAGTCAAGTTCACCTGGATTGAGAGCCCAAAGGCCCCGAAAATTTTTAGAAACGAATGACCCCCCCAATCCGAGAAAATTTTCAGAGGAAGCCTTGCAGACAAAAAAATGTGGAGAAAAAATAGCTGGGGAGGCGCGGGGGCAAAAGGGCGGGCCTGGCAAAGGGGAAAAAATTTTCTTTTAGAAAACGGGTTTTTTAAAACCCCCAAAATAAGGGTTTTGTTATGGTAAAAGGGGGTGGGGTCGGTTATAAAGGTCCATGCTAGGTGAACAGGTTGCTAGGGAGGGAAATGGGTGCAAGAGCCCTGCTGGTTGTGGCAAGAGCCTTTTTGCGGGCACAGGGGTCACGCCTGACAACTCCTTTTGACTCCTTAGCGAGGTCCTGACCTTTTAGAACCGGGGAAATTTGGGGAAAATTTTTTTTGCGAGAAACGGGATCCCCGGCCCACCAGTGAGCAGTGCCCCCACTTCAGGATCCCCCGGAGCGAGGGGAAATGTTTTTCCCGTTGGGATTTTCCGGGGGGACAGGGGACGGAGAAAAGGCTTTTCCGGGGGGTTTGTATTTGGGATCGCTTCTTCACCCCCCATGGAGGCAGGGGAAAGGGGTTCAGCCTTACTTCTTTTCGGCAGGGGAAAACGGGAAAATTAAAACGGGAGAAGAAAAACCCCCGCTTGGGGGGGGTTTGTGGGGTCTGCTAATGGGGGGGGGTTAAAAATACAAAGGGGGCCGGGGCCCCTTGCAATATTCCCTTGTTTTCCCCGTTTTAAGGTAAAAAACCCCGGGCCGTTGTTTTTTTTTTTCCGTGAAAATCAGGAAAAAAAAAGGCCCAAATAAAAGGTTTTGGGCCCTTTTTTTTAGGGGGACGGGGAAAAACCTAGTAAAACTTTGGGGCCCAAAAAGGGGGTTTTTTAGGCCCGGGAGGAGGGGCGGGAAAGGCCGGGCTTTAGGGAAAACCCCCGGGGCCCGGGAACCACGCGTGGTTGGTTTTTTTCGGGCCCAAGGGGACCCCGGGGGAAAAAAAGAAATGGGTAATGGGAAAAACCCCCGCTTGGGAAGGGAAACCCGGGGGGCCCCCTTTAAACGGGCTTTGGGGGGTTTTGGTTGGGCCAGGAAAAAAACCCCAAAAAAAAAGGGGTTTGAAAGGGTTCCCCTTGGAACGGGGGTTTCCAGGGGCACACCGGGGACTAGGGGGTTGGGAAAAAATTTTTTTGGGTTCAAACGACAAAATTTAAAAAATCCCTAAACACTTAAAAAAGGGCGGGAGGGGGATTTCCGTGAAAGGATCCCGGTTAAACCGTTTTTTTGAACCCCTTTTCCAACCCCTTCTTCCCCAAGAGGGCCCCCCCGGGAGAAAGGGGCCCCCTTTCAAATTCTCCTGGGTGGGGGGTTTGGTTTTTACCGGTTTGTTAGACCCCGGAGGGGAAAAAGGGGGAAGGTCTTTTTCCAGGGGGAAACCCGCTCCCCGGAGAAAGGGGGTTTGAAACCCTTTAGATTTCCCCCGGGGACCCCGAATTTCGTGTTAGGAAAAAGGGGGGGAAACCCCCCGAGGGGACAAGGGGGAAATTTTGGGGAACGGCATGGGGCCAAGGCCCCCCGGGGGGAAAAAAAAAAATTTAATCCAACCCCAAGGGAACAAAAAAAAAATAACAAACCAAACCAAAAAAAAAAAAAAAAATTTAAAAAAAAAAAAAAAAAAAAAAAAAAAAAAAAAAAACCCAAAAAAGGGGAAAAAAAAAGGGGAAAAAAAAACCCCTTTTTTTAAAAAGGGAAAAACCCAAGAAAAAACCCCCAAAAAAAAAAAAAAAATTTCCCCAAAACAAAAGATTTTAAAAAAAAAAAAATCCAAAATTTAAAAAAAAAAAAAAAAAACCCCCAAAAAAAAAAAATTTAAAAAAAAAAAAAAACCCCAACCCAAAAACCCCCTTTTTCCAACCCCCCCAATAAAAAAATAAAAAAAAAAAACTCCCCGTAAGACGGTTTTTCCACCCAAATTCCCCCCCACCCCACCAACCCCCCCCCCCCCCCCAACAAAACCAAAAACCCCCGGGGCCAAACCTTTTTTCCCCCTTTCCCTCCCCCAAACATACCCAAAAAACTCCCCAAAAAAAGGGGGGGGGCCCTCAAACCCCCCAAACCCCCCCCGGGCCAAAAACCCCCCCCCCAAACCCCCCCCCCTCCCCCCCCCCAAAGGGGCCCCCCCCTCAGGCAACCCCAAAAAACCCCCTTTAAACACCCCGGGCCCAACCCACCCCCCCCCCCCCCCAACCCCCCCCACTTTTCCCAAAACTACCCCCCCCACCACCCCCGAAACACCACCCCCCCCTGGGGCCAACACCCCCGGCCCCCCCCCCCAACCCCCCCCAAAACCCCCCCAAAAACCCCCCACCCCCCCCCCCATTCCCCCCCCCCCCAAACCCACAAAAACCCCAAACCCCCCCCCCTTTCATTTCCACCGGGGGGATTTCAAAACCCACAAACCCCAACCCCCCCACCTTTTTTTCCCTCCCCCCCCAACAAACCCCCCCCCCCAACGGGGGCCCCCCCCCCCCCCCCCCCAAAACCCCCGCCCCCCTTTTTTCCCCGCCCACCCCCCCCGGGGGGCCCCCCCCCCCCCCAAAAAAAAAACAAAAAACCAACCCAGGGGTCACGCCCCCCCCCCCCCCCCAAATCCCCCACCCCCCCCCCGGCTCCCCCCCCTCCCAAACAAGGTTTTCCCCCCCCCCGGGCAACCAAAACCCCAAACTCCCAAAGGGCCCCCCCCCCAAAAAAACTCCCAACAAAACCCCCCTTTCCCTTTTTCCCTTTCCCCCCAAAAAAACCCCCCCCCCCCCAAACGGGGGGGGCACCCCCCCCCCAAAAAACCCCCCCCCAACCCCCCCCAACCCCCCCTCCCTCCCCCCCCCCCCTCGCACCCCCCAACTACATCCTTTTTAAATTTTAAAAAAAAAACCTTTTCCCCAAACCCCCCCCCCCTTTTAAACCCCCCCCCCTTTTTTTAAACCCCCCCCAACTTCCCTTTAAAAAAAACCCCCCCCCCAAAACCCCCCCCCCTTCCCCGGCCCGTTTAACCCACCCCCCCCCCATTTCCCCCCCCCCTATTTTTGGGGGACCAACAAACCCCCCCCCCCCCCCATTTTTTCCCCCCCCCCCCCCCAAAAAACCCCCCCTTCCCCCCCTTCCCCCCACTTTTTCCCCGGGGCTTTAAAAAACCCCCGCCATCACCCCCTTTTCCACCCCCCCCCATCCCCACCCCCCCCCCCCCCCCCCCCCCTCCCAGAAAAAACCTTTTCCCCCCCCCCGGGGGGGGGAAAACCCCCCCAAAACCCCCCCCCCCCCCCACCAACGGGGGGCGCCCACCCCCCCCCAAAAAAACCCCCCGGGGCCCAGGGGGGGCCCCTTTTTCCCCGGCCCCTCCCCCCAAAAAAGGGGGGTTTTTTCCTTCGGTCAATTACCGGTGCACTGTCCCTTTAAATTTCACACTTACACATGAGGGACAGAGACGGACGGGACAGGAGCGTGGCCGGGTAAGTGACTGGGGACACGGGCAGAGGAGTGAGCGGACCCCGGAACCCGAGGTGCGGGACAGGGCGCCGCTCGGAGTCGGGGCACGGATGCGCCTGCGACCCGGGACGAGGGTCGCAGGGGCATCCGTGACACATACATCCTATGTCGGTAAGTGGTTAATAAACATTAAAGGCTGCACCAACATTTATGGGGGTCTCTTCTTTCTTTCCATGTATATGCATATACGCCTTTCTGATTTAATTTGGCTGCTGCACAACTGGGTCAGGGGAACCTTAGAAACCTCCATATCTTAACTAAGTGCAGTGTCGGACTGGGGTGGCCAGGGCCCACAGGTGGAGTTGACTCTAGGGGCCCACCAACGGAGCTGTTTCTGGGCACACCGGTGGGATGTATTGTAGGGGCCCACCAACGGAACTGCTTCTGGGCCCACCGGTGGAGTTTATTTTTGGGGCCCACCCCACAGCTACTGTAAATGACTGTACCTTCCTCCTATACTCTGCTTCTTGCTTTCTGCCTCTCTTTCTCTACTTTTCTTCTGAGGATGTTTATGCAGGTATAAAACAACTCCAGGTCTGCCATACTCAAGGGCCCACCGGGGGTTTACCTACTCCCCTTGGGCCAGTCCGAGCCTGAGTAAGTGGCACTACTAGACATAGCCCGCGGACTGACATGCAGGGCTGGAGTAACGAGTTGGTGAAGGTATGTCACCTTCATCCCAGGCAGGAAGGAGGTGCAAGGAGGCAGGGGCGTAGCTATAGAGGGTGCAGAGGTAGCAGTCTCTACCTGCAGCGTGAGGGGGCCCAAAAGCCCCTTTGACACATAAGGAGATACCAGCATCGTAAGTGGCACATGGCAGCTGGGGGCCCATTTCACTTTTTTCACTAGGACCCAGACTCTCCAAGGAAGCATAGAGTAGGTTGAATTTTCCATTGAGGAGCGCGACATGCCTTATTTGCTTAGGGAACCGGAATACTTTGTCCCAGTCCTGCAGACATGGTGCTGTTTCTCCTCTGTAAGGAGGCATGAAGTGGGCTGAATTTTCCATTAAGGGGCACTATGTGCCCTATTTGACTAGGACATTGGAATACCTTGTCCCAGTTCTGCAGACATGGTGCTGTTTTTCTACTGCAAGGAGGCATGGAGTGAGCTGAATTTCCATTAAGGGGCACTATGTGCCTTATTTGCCTAGGACATTGGAATACCTTATCCCAGTTCTGCAGACATGGTGCTGTTTTCCCTCTGCAAAGAGGCATGGAGTGGGCTGAATTTTCCATTGAGGGGCGCGACGTACATTATTTGCCTAGAGCACTGGAATACTTTATCCCAGTCCTGCATACATGGTGCTGTTTCTCCTCTGTAAGGAGGCATGGAGTGGGCTGAATTTTCCATTGAGGGGCGCTATGTGCCTTATTTGCCTAGGGCACCAGAATACCTTGTCCCAGTCCTGCAGACATGGTGCTGTTTCTCCTCTGCAAGGAGGCATGGAGTGGGCTGAATTTTCCATTGAGGGGCGCTATATACCTTATTTGCCTAGGGCATCAGAATACCTTATCCTAGTTCTGCATACATGGTGCTGTTTCTCCTCTGCAAGGAGGCATGGAGTGGGCTGAATTTTCCATTGAGGGGCGCTATATACCTTATTTGCCTAGGGCATCAGAATACCTTATCCTAGTTCTGCATACATGGTGCTGTTTCTCCTCTGCAATGAGGCATGGAGTGGGCTGAATTTTCCATTGAGGGGCGCTATGTGCCTTATTTGACTAGAGCATCAGAATACCTTATCCCAGTTCTGCAGACATGGTGCTGTTTTTCTAATGCAAGGAAGCATGGAGTGGGCTGAATTTTCCATTGAGGGGCGCTATATGCCTTATTTGCCTAGGGCACCAGGATACCTTGTACCAGTCCTGCAGACATGGTGCTTTTTTTGGGAAAAAGCCGCCTATTTTTTCTATCCTTCTAAGCAGAAATCCTCTATCACTTATATGAAATCTCATATTTTCAGATACATTATCCCAAAGCTATAACCTATCATAAACTAAATAATTCATTCGTATCACCTTTGTCGGAAGCATTTAGTTCCGATCGTATGTGTTTCCCCACAAAGCCCTTATGTATGAAAACACCCGCTGAAAATAATATCATATTTCCGTTACACCTTTAACAGTCTCTTGTAAGTATCTGAAGCAGAAAGATACAAAGTATCACCAGCAATAAGAACAGAAATAACTCTTTACCTCCCTCCACCACGGGCGGCGGGCGCGGAGCCCGGGGCCACATTGTGTCACTACGGCTTGCTGTCACGCGGCATATTTATGTTTGCTGATGGAGGGTTTCTGTGACTAGGGGTATATACAGACAACTAATTATCTCCTGAGAACTTGCTATAATTTTAAGGGTTATGCACAACATGTTAATTAATCACACAGCTCCCAGATATTTGTAACATGCAGCGTGGAGGCGAAGACGCATTTTAAATGAGAGCGAGGCAGAGACTGCAGATGCGTTGTTTGGGGAGTGCTGCACAATAAGCAAAATGCTATATTATTTTAGGCCCCGGCTCATATGTTGTGTTAAATATATAAAAAAAAAATCAAATCTATTGCGACTTGTTTGGCGAAAGAATAAAGCTGTGAACATACGTAATGAACTTCTGGAGTTGAACTTTCCAGCGTGACGGGAGGAACATCTGTCTGCATTTCCAAATATACAGCAAATCACTGATAAGGAGCTCTTAAAGGGGTCGTCCATCTCCCACCAAAATCAGGCCAGCAGTAAAATTAAAAAAAAAAAAACATTGCTCCCTACACATAGAATAGTAATTGGTTCTGAGACGACCGTTGCATGCTGAAACCAGAACTCTATGGAGAAGTGGCTATTGGTGTTGAGGCCCCAAAGTGTGACCCAACATAATGCAACATGTAAATTATAGAAAGTTAGGAAGATAAATAATCCAGATAAAGCGGGTTCTTCCATATCATCAGAAAGAGCTGCTGGAAGCTGGAAATCACTTTCTATGGTGAGGATGGGAGCTTCTAGGGTAATGGACTTTATACACAATGTATCACTAAAGAAGAAAATGGGATCCTCTTCCGCTCATGCTGGCACATGTAAGAGCAGTACAGGACATGAGATATCACACTGTACTGTAGAGAGGAGCTATAGACCCCCAATCACTGCATGCACCTTACTCATACATGAAGCACCACACTGTACTGTAGAGAGTCGCTATAGACCACCAATCACTGCATGTACCTCACTAATACATGTAAGAGCAGTACAGGACATGTAGTACCGCACTGTACTGTAGAGAGGCGCTATAGACCACCAATCACTGCATGCACTGCACTAATACATGTAAGAGCAGTACAGGACATGTAGAACCACACTGTACTGTAGAGAGGTGCTATAGACTGGCAATCACTGCATGCACCTCACTAATACATGTAAGAGCAGTACAGGACCTGTAGTACCGCACTGTACTGTAGAGAGACGCTATAGACCACCAATCACTGCATGCACTGCACTAATACATGTAAGAACAGTACAGGACATGTAGTACCGCACTGTACTGTAGAGAGGCGCTATAGACCACCAATCACTGCATGCACTGCACTATTACATGTAAGAGCAGTACAGGACATGTAGTACCGCACTGTACTGTAGAGAGGCGCTATAGACCACCAATCACTGCATGCACTGCACTATTACATGTAAGAGCAGTACAGGACATGTAGTACCACACTGTACTGTAGAGAGGTGCTATAGACCGCCCATCACTGCATGCACTGCACTATTACATGTAAGAGCAGTACAGGACATGTAGTACCACACTGTACTGTAGAGAGGCGCTATATACCGCCAATCACTGCATCTATCTCACTGATACAGATTTTTTACATAAAAAATGTTCATGATATTTGACTTGATCAGTGTCAAGTCAATGTCCCTGGAAAGATCATTGTATGTTGAAATATTGTAACTTAAGGGACCATTGTGCTCCCCTTCCACCAGTCTCTGGTTCCAGCGCCGCGTCTCTCCAATAAACTGTTTTCATTCAGTCACTTTAGTAAGTGAGGACATCAAAACTAATTTGGGGAATGAGGATTTGCCACTAATTTACATGAAGAGCTCTGAACAGTGACGTAAGTAGAGACACGTGACCAGTGCAGCAAATCGATGTCCCTGTTTGGAAGTGACAATATGGTATGAGTTTTATACTAGGAAGTGGACAACCCCTTTAATTCTGCTCTCAAAGAGGTTCTGCAGCAGCTGGAGTATGCATTCTGAAGGCCAGTATCATGTTTCTTCCCACTGTGGCCATCATAGCACCCCTCCTGATATCCTTTAAACCCCTTGGCATTCGTCCTGTACTACTGCTGGGACCTTTGGTGCAGTCTCTGACTCTCATCCCTTTTAAGGTCTGGGGCCAAATTTCCTCCTCCTCCCCTAATGTCGTGTCACCTGTAAACATGGTGGTTCACAGTCTTGGTATTAGGCCCTTCATTAAAGATGCAATATTACTCAGTCTCTCTCAGCAGCAGGCCCTGCATCAGGGATTGGTGGTATAAGTCTCTGCACTGCACCAGCATTGCTCACTTAGATGACATAGGTGTCACAGATGTCACACTCCTAGTGCTATTATTGGTATTGATTCTTGGGTTCCACCAGTGGAGTTAATTCTTGGAGCCCACCAGTGGTGTTGATTCTTGGTTCCCACCAGTGGAGTTGATTCTTGGTTCCCACCAGTGGTGTTGATTCTTCGTCCCACCAGTAGAGTTGATTCTTGGTTCCCACCAGTGGAGTTGATTCTTGGTGCCCACCAGTGGAGTTGATTCTTGGTTCCCACCAGTGGAGTTGATTCTTGGGGCTCACCATTGGAGTTGATTCTTGGTACCACCAGTTGAGGTGATTCTTGGGGCTCACCAGTGGAGTTGTTTCTTGGTGCCACCAGTTGTGATGATTCTTGGGGCCCACCAGTGGAGTTGATTCTTGGTTCCCACCAGTTGATTTGATTCTTGGTTCCACCAGTTGAGTTGATTCTTGGGGCCCACCAGTGGAGTTGATTCTTGGGTCCACCAGTGGAGTTGATTCTTGGTCCCACCAGTTGAGTTGATTCTTGGGGCTCACCATTGGAGTTTATTCTTGGTTCCCACCAGTGGAGTTGGTTCTTGGGGCTCACCATTGGAGTTGATTCTTGGTTCCACCAGTTGAGTTGATTCTTGGTGCTCACCAGTGGAGTTGATTCTTGGTCCCACCAGTTGAGTTGATTCTTGGGGCCCACCAGTGGAGTTGACTCTTGAGGCCCACCAGTTGAGTTGATTCTTGGGGCCCACCAGTGGAGTTGATTCTTGGTTCCCACCAGTTGAGTTGATTCTTGGGTCCACCAGTGGAGTTGATTCTTGGTCCCACCAGTTGAGTTGATTCTTGGGGTCCAATCTACATGACTGCATATACTGCACATGGCTCTTGTACTCTGCCTCTTGCTTTCTGCCTGTCTTACTCTGCCTTTCTCCTTGAAAGCAGCCCAAAGCCTGCCATGCCTAAAGGCCCATCAGGAGTTTCTGCTGTTCCACTGTGTCCCAGTCCGATCCTCATCTTTTCCACACCAATCACTTCTGGACAACTACACGGATAGCATAGCAAACAGTGCAACAACAAAGCGCTGTTAAGTGTTTCGATTTTACATCAGCATCTCAGGATGGTGTCAATAGCAAAAAACAAAACAAAGTAAAAATGTTATCAGTCCCACATATTGGAAGTCACATTCTAACAGTAGGGTTGCTGCATATTCTGATGGTTACTCCACTTAACCCCTTTGAAGCACTAATTGGCTGCCAGGTCATATTCTGGCCATTTGTAAACAAAATGTAATGAGACCACCAGTTCTTCTACTGAATTTGTTGTTATTTTATCACATTTTCTCCTGTTTTTCATTCAGAGGGTCAAATTTAAAGGTTCAAAACCTGACTATTTGTTTAGCAGTTTAGTTGCAATCCAAATCCATTGCAACCCAAAGCATCAACATTGGTCTAGGTATTTCATGGTCTAGCAGTTTATAATGTATAATCCTGATGATGCAGAACCTCTTCTCAGCATCTTCCAATGTCCTTGATTCAACTGCACTTCCATTTTAGAAGAAAAAACTTCACGTTACCACAATGATTTGACATAAAGCTCATCCTCCGATGCTGTTAGTGATGCTGGGACCATAGGGTGGTAGAAGAGGAGCCATAAAGACATTGTAAATACTTTGTCAGACCACATCTCAGATACAGGATTCTGTTTTGGCTTGACCTTCACATAAGACATCTGGAGGGTTTCAGAGGTAAGTGACTAGATTATTACAAGGGATGGGAGTTCTGTCTTACAATAAGAGGCTAGAAAAATACAGCTTGCTCAGCTGGCAAAAAATATGCCTTAGAGGTAAAAATTGTTTACATGTATAACTACAAAGGGTTACAAAAGTCTTCCTACCCCTTCAACTGTTTCTCGTTTTTAAACGTTACAGCCACAAATTAAAATTAAATGTGCTTTTCCCAATTTTTGGAAATAAAAAAAAAGGAACACAGCAGACAATTTGGGGGATAAAGTTGTGGCAAAGTGTATTGTAGGGTTATGTTTAAAAATAATAAATAAAGCGCAAGCTCTGAAAATCTCACGGAGCACTGTTGAATCCATCATCCTTAAATGGAAGGAGCATGGCACAACTGCTAACCTGCTATAGATTTTAAAATTGAGGAACAGTTTAAAGGGTATGAATACTTTTGCAACCCACTGTATATGTGTAGTCTGTGTACTAATAATTACAAATGGCAGGAAGTCTTCTGCCACTTTGTTCTCTCCTGCTTATTAGATCAGGTGGATTGTCTATGTTATGTCTGTCTTCTGTTGTACGTTTGTATGGAATGGTTGCATGGCAACTGCTCAGAATTTTTGCATGTTAGCTGACCTGGCTGCACACCTGGAGCTCTTTAGCTACTTCTAGTCTCTAGAAAGCTCAGTAGAATTTAACACTTTTGTTGCAGCGAATACAGCAATGTCCCGCCTAGTCCTGACATGTCAAAGTATTGTTTCTTAAAATCTATTGTCTAGTTCAATTGTGTGAAGTTATAATATATTGTTTTTTCTTGTCTTCTGGACAAGTTCTAAAGTTTGTAGTTTTTAGCAATATCAGTATGCTGTTTGTGTAGTTCTTGCTGTTCACTGCCCAAAATGTTGTTGGGTCCTAGAGTCACTTTCCGTACTAGGGTCAGTTGCAGCTTTAGGATATCTTTGAGGGAAAGCTTTAGGGTCAGTTTTAGGGATAAAGGACAACATGTATGTATTTTGGCGCCCAGACTACAGTTTTTTTGTGTGCATAAGTAGTGTAGAATGCGCCTGAATCTATGAACCTGTTCTACTCCAGGTCATAGATTTGGCGTTTTCTAGCTCTAAAATGATAAATCAGGCTCAAGTAAACCACTTGTAACTTGGTCTACCTGTCCCAGCAGTAATGTGTCCAGTTTTGCCATCCTCCCATCAGGTGCGACACCCCCAGAACTCCCCCACATCTTGGGCACATTACAAAGTTCCGCAAAGTTCCCAATAATGCGCCTAATTTTGGTGTGTGCCTGATTATAAATCTATGAAAAAAATCTAAAACAGCAGCACAAGAATAAATAATGTACTGAGTGCAAGCCTGTTAGCCCAGTCCACGGGTCATGCAGTATATCCAAAATAGCTCCAGACAGCACTTCCAAAATTCAAGCAGTTTTTATTTTACCCAAATGTGCCACGTTTCAGCTTAACAATGAGCCTTTCTCAAGCTTGAGGACGGCTCATTGTTGAGCTGAAACGTGGCAGATTTGGGTGAAATAAAACCCTCTTGAATTCTGGAAGTGCTGTCCGGACCTATTTCTGATTATAAATCTAGGGAACATGGCTGCTCCAGGTTTTGGGCTAAAAGGACACCAGACTACATACATGTCGCCCTAAGTTTCTGGTGTTAGGTGCAGCCATAGGGCAAGGTTTAGGGAAAGATTTAGGGACAGTTTTCTAGGGTCGGTTATCACTTCTACTCTCTCATTTCTGGATGGAACCCGCATGTGGAATTTCCACCAACCGTGCACCTGTCACACTCCGTTAGCTGTCCGCTTCCTTAATCCTTTAGCAGTGAGTCTTTCTTCTTTTGATTAAGATGCTTCATGCTGTTGTTTCTTGTGACTGTGGGTGAGCTTCCCTATTTGGCTTGTTAGTTGTTTAGGGTCCACCAGTGACATTACATAAAGAACTTGTACTTGATTTATTAAATTCAATGGGATCAGGGGTTGTTCTGTTCATATAGAGGAATTACATTTTATGTAGAAATATAGGAGGAGGTTTTTTTATAATTAAATTGCCCAGAGAGACACATTGAACTCACATAGGGAAAGGTGGCTTATCTACAGGGACAACAAATGGGCTTGGGATGCGGATATGCCTATGCCTTACACGGTCAAGTTTTGTGTTGCTGTTCCATAGCATCTTCACAGTCCATTAGCAATGCCAGAGTTGTATGTTGTCCTCTTCCATAATACATACAGTTATCAATGACGGTTGTCAGGTTTCAATAACATTTACCCACTGACTTGATAAACTTGAATATATCTACTTCACCAGAACTAACTACTGTGTACTGCCCCCATGGTCGAGAACATTGTCAGACAGATTTTTGCAGCTTGCCCTCTTTTTCTTGGCTATTTAGCAAATTGTCCAGAATTAAAGTTAACCCCTCCAAAGAAAAAAAAAATGTCTCCTCCCCTCCTACCAAAAGCCATAATGCTTTTTTTCCCCACCTACATAGATGTCTGAGAGCTTTAATTTTGCGGGACTAGAAGTACTTTCTATTGTTGTCATTGATCGTACTATAGAATATACTGGGAAACTGCAAAAAAATTCTAAGTGGGGCAAAATGTGAAAAAACACGTACTTGCGCCATGTTTGCTTGAGTTTTTCTTTTCCGGAAGTCAATCTTCACTAAAAATGATGTGTTATCCATATTCTACGAGTTGATACGCATCCGGCAATACCAAACATGTATGGTTTTTGTTATGTTTTGGCTCCGTCGCACAAAATGGTGGCGCCATTTTGTGCAACCAATAACTTTTTTGTACTAACACCCATGGACATGAGGGAGGTGGCATTTTTTAGGGGGCTTAAGTGCACTTTTTATTGCTACTAGATTGGGATACATGGAACTTTTTTGATTACGGGATAATTGTTGTTGTTTTTTAATAGACTGGATTTTTTCAGACGCCGCAATACCTAAAATGTGTAAATTTTTTATTATTTTATTTTTTTTATTTCTAAAATGGCAAAAGGAGGATTTGAACTTTTAATTTTTTTTTTTTTTACACTTTAAAACGTTTTTTATTTTTTGCTTTAACTTTAAGTCCCCCTAGGACGCTTCACCACTGAGAGGCTCGATCATTTGTACAGCCTAATGCATTGTATAAACAATGCATAAAGTGAAATTGGGCTTTATGCCAGGTAGGTAGTTGCCCCCTTTAGTAGCCAGGTAGGTAGTTGCCCCATTTAGAAGCCAGGTAGTGCCCCCTTTAGTAGCCAGGTAGTTGCCCCATTTAGTAAGCCAGGTAGTGCCCTTTAGTAGCCAGGTAGGTAGTTGCCCCCTTTAGAAGCCAGGTAGTAGTTGCCCCCTTTAGAAGCCAGGTAGTGCCCCCTTTAGTAGCCAGGTAGGTAGTTGCCCCCTTTAGAAGCCAGGTAGGTAGTTGTCCCCTTTAGAAGCCAGGTAGTGCCCCCTTTAGTAGCCAGGTAGGTAGTTGCCCCCTTTAGAAGCCAGGTAGGTAGTTGCCCCCTTTAGAAGCCAGGTAGTTAGTTGCCCCCTTTAGTAGCCAGGTAGGTAGTTGCCCCCTTTAGAAGCCAGGTAGTGCCCCCTTTAGTAGCCAGGTAGGTAGTTGCCCCCTTTAGAAGCCAGGTAGGTAGTTGCCCCCTTTAGAAGCCAGGTAGTGCCCCCTTTAGTAGCCAGGTAGGTAGTTGCCCCCTTTAGAAGCCAGGTAGTGCCCCCTTTAGTAGCCAGGTAGGTAGTTGCCCCCTTTAGAAGCCAGGTAGGTAGTTGCCCCTTTAGAAGCCAGGTAGTTGCCCCCCTTTAGTAGCCAGGTAGGTAGTTGCCCCTTTTAGAAGCCAGGTAGGTAGTTGCCCCCTTTAGAAGCCAGGTAGGTAGTTGCCCCCTTTAGAAGCCAGGTAGGTAGTTGCCCCCTTTAGAAGCCAGGTAGTTGCCCCCTTTAGTAGCCAGGTAGGTAGTTGCCCCCTTTAGAAGCCAGGTAGGTAGTTGCCCCCTTTAGTAGCCAGGTAGGTAGTTGCCCCCTTTAGAAGCCAGGTAGGTAGTTGCCCCCTTTAGAAGCCAGGTAGGTAGTTGCCCCCTTTAGTAGCCAGGTAGAACCCCCATGTAGCTAATAAAAATAAAATAATAAAATCCACTTACTTCACCAGGCTCCTGCAGCTCAGGACATCTCCGATCTCCTCAGCGACGCAGGGGGAGTGAGTGCAGAGGCGCGTCACTCCCCCTGCGCCGCTGACCTGTGTGTACGGTCGCAGGAGGGAGCGATCCCTCCTGCCTCCTCCCTGCACAGCGAGACTCCGGGCGTGTTACGCGGCCGCTGCGGCCGCTTTACCCGACTGTAGGAGCGGCCCGGCGGCGCAAGAGTAGCGCACTAGCGCTACTCTTGCGCCGCGGTAATTTAAAGAACCCCCGCCGCCTGTTGACGGCGGGAGGAATGCCAACTCTGCCGGGAGGGCGAGGGGGACCCCAATTAGCGGGAACCCCCCCGCCAAAAGCGGGAGAGTTGGCATGTAGGGTTATGAGGTTACCCACTGGCTGTCTTTTTCCCAGTGTCGGTAATCCATCTGGGTCCACCACTTTTATCTCTGACTTTGCCACATTTGAACTTCTTCCATCGAACATCTCTCATTTTTTTATCCCCAAAAAGTGTCACATTGTCCTATTCCGTACTTTATGCCATAGGTGACATCACAAGTACCTGTATATGGTGCATCTCCTAATGACCTCCATCTTCTACAAAAATAAATGGACTGGTAAGATACAAGCTACAAGGCATTTCCATGTGTTAGATCCTGCTATGTTTTATTAATTAGCACGGTTAGTTTGCTGCTGAATGATGTAGATCCACCACAGCAGTTACTTTCATGCACTCTCCAATAATCCATTTTTTAAAGTCTTCATTTACACTGCACAAATTATCCCGATCAGCAGGTAGGGAGCAATCAGCCCCTGCAAGTGACAAGAGCTCTATTTTCCCTATAATACTAAAATAATCACTCAGGAAAATTGATGCATTTGGGGAAAAAAAGCTACAAAAAGAAAGAGACTGAACGGTGTTATTGTAAGGTTTTATTTAGTTAAAATTTGTTAAGCAGCAAAAATGTATTTCTGACATATGGGCTACAGGACAATAGGCAGCAGCTCGGTGAGAAGGCATCAACTGTGGGTGCAATTGTTAGAAAATGGAAGAAGCACAAGATGACTGTCAATCTTCCTTGGTCTGGGGCTTCATGAAAGGTCTCGCCTCGTGGGGTAAGGATAATTCTGGGAAAGGTCAGGAAACAACCCAGAACTGCACAGGAAGACCTGGACAATGACCCGACTAGAGCTGGGACCAAAAGATTAACAAAGATTACCTGGCTAATGAGTGTTATTCCCTGATTGGTAATGACTAGTATTGAGCGAACAATAAAAAATTCTAGTTCGCGTAGAACCTTGAACTTTTGTGAGTTCCGTTCGAAGTTCTATTCTAATTCGAACTTCGAACCCCATTAAATTCTATAGGAGAAGATGTTCTGGTTAATTTTGGGGTGTAGCTATAGGAGGTGCAGTGGTAGCAGCTACTATGGGGCCCTGCATCCTGAGAGGGCATAAAAGCCCCTTTGACACATAGGAGATTTGGAGACTATGTTATACAATTACTGAACTCCCAAAACTGCAAGAACTGAACTTTTGGGCACTGAGTATGAATTAGCAAATCCAAGCACTCTGTATAATATGTATCCTTGTATATGAGAGGTAGGCATTATGTGAGTCTGTAAATGTCACCAAATAACAGTTTCTGGGTGTGGGAAAGATGCAGCCAGCAATACCAAACTCCCTAACTATTGCTGTCTATGGAGAGGAAAATGCTATCTATCTGAGAGCAGTCTGTACAGTACAGAGAGTGAGCTGAAAATGCTGTTCACAAGGCAATACAGTGAAATATATATAACATGGTCATGTGATTTTAGCAGCCAATGAGAGCCCTACACCTCAGTGATGACATTTTTGATGTTTCTCTGTGCTTTGCACTGATTGAATGGCCGCCAAAAGTGCAGAAAGGTGATTGGATGGGGCCAAAAGGGCAGAAAGGTGATTGGATGGCGCCAAAAGGGCAGAAAGGTGATTGGATGGCCACCAAAAGTGCAGAAAGGTGATTGGATAGCCGGCAAAAGTGCAGAAAGGTGATTGGATAGCGCCAAAAGTGCAGAAAGCCGTTGAAAACGAAACTGAAAATGGCGTGTCGAACTAGAACTTTACTCGAACGAACAGTAGAATGTTCGGTTCGGTTCAAGTTCTAAAAATTTGAGAAGTGCTACAAGAACTTAACTTTTCTAGAACAGTTCGATCAACGCTAGTTATGACTAGTAAATAAAGAAAATCGATTTTATTCCCCCCAAACTTTGCCTTTGCGAACAGGACAGTGATAAAACAAAAGAACAAACACTGTCAGCAATGTGCGGAGTTCTCCTATAGAATTCCCTATAACCACTCCTCCAGCGAAGACCCGCTGTCACAAGTTAGCAGCAACTCGGAGAGTGAAGAAGATGTTGCTGATCTAGATCTCATAGGTGAAGAAGAGGAAAGAAAACCATACTACCCCAACCAAAAAAACCTCAACAACTTGATCACAAATCTTGATCTTACCAAGTCAAATACCGAACTTTTGACTTCTAGACTCAAGGAATGGAACTTGTTGGGTGAAAACGTTCAAGTTGCAGGTCAGAGGAAGCGTCACCATCTTTTTTCCAGCTTCTTCACCCATCAAGATGGACTCTTCACCCATCAAGATGGCTTCCGCCACAATGTCACAGGTCTGTTTAATTCAATTGGAATAGCATGTAACCCGAAAGAGTGGCGCCTCTTCGTAGACAACTAATGCAGGGGCCTTAAAGCAGTGCTGCTCGATAACAGTAACAAGCACCTATCTCTTCCCCTGGCTCACTTGGGGCACCTCAAAGAGGAGTACAGTAGCGTCAAGACCTTGTTAGATGCCTTGAAGTATGATGAGTATGGCTGGGAGGTCATCGGAGACTTCAAAATGGTAGCATTTCTGATGGGTCTCCAAGGCGGTTTTACCAAGTTTCTCTGCTATCTTTGCCTTTGCTATAGCACGGACACCAAGGCACACTATAACACGAGGGACTGGCCACAGTGGACCGAGTTCTCTACAGGGAGTAACAACGTCAAATGGGAGCCACTGGTTGACCCTCAGAAGATGCTGATGCCTCCACTACACATCAAACTGGGCCTTATGAAACAATTCGTCACGACTCTAGATGAAGAGTCACCAGCCTTCAAGTTTCTTCAAGACTACTTCCCTAAGCTGTCTGAGGCTAAGGTCAAAGCTAAAGAAGATTTTGGAATGCAGTCAATTTCCCAAGATGCTCACCAAAAAGGAGAAAGAGGCCTGGAACAGCTTTGTCACGATAGTTCGTTGCTTTCTTGGTAACAACAAAGCCAAAAACTATGTGAAGCTGGATGAGACTCTGGTGAAGAAGTACTGTAAAATGGGCTGCAGAATGCCCCTCAAAGTCCATATGCTTGATGCACATCTAAGTTCAAGGAGAACATGGTAGCGTATTCGTAGGAACAAGTTGAGCGCTTCCACCAGGATGTAATGAACTTCGAACATCGCTACCAAGAACAGTACAACAAGAGATTACATTTGGGGTTTGTTTCGTGAAAGCAATTTACAATATAAATGCAAATCTTGAAAAACCGATTATTTCTGAAAATAAATGAAGCAGTTTAGTTTTTTTCTTGACTTTATGTGAACGAGACATTATGCAAATTTGCATTTTCCCCATGTGAAATAGGTAAATTCAAAAATGTCACTGTCCCAGTCACAAAAGCATAGTTGATGAGGAACAAATCTTGCTTTCCATTATTTTTAGGCATAAGCGGTCAGGAAATGACACTTATTAGCCAGGAACAAAAAAATAAGTAAAAAGTTGTTGCCTAGTGTTATCAAAGTGTACCGTTAGTAACACACTACACCGTCATGGATTAAAATCCCACAGGACACCCAAAGCCCCCCTGCTTACACCAGCACATGTCCAGGCCTGTTTGAAGTTCACCAATGACCATCTGGATGATCCAGAGGAGGCGGAAGAAGGTCATGTGGTCAGATGAGACCAAAATAGAACTTTTTGGTATCAACTCCACTCGCCATGTTTGGAGGAAGAAGAAGAATGAATGCAACCTCAAGAACCCCGACCCAACCGTGAACCATGGATGGGGGGGGACATCATACTTTGGGGGGCTTTTCTGCATAGGGGACAGGATGACTGCACCAAATTGAAGGGAGGATGGATGGGGCCAAGTATCGTCAGATTTTGGCCAACAACCTTTTTTCCCTCAGTAAGAGTAAGACGGGTCATGGCTGGGTCTTCCGACAGGACAATGACCCAAAATACAAAGCCATGGCAACTAAGGAGCGGCTCTGTAAGAAGTATTTCAAGGTCCCGGAGTGGCCGAGCCAGTCTCCAGACATGAACCCAACCAAAAACTGAATGTAGCCCAGTGATAGCCCCGAAACCTGAAAGATCTGGAGAGGATCTGCATGGAGGATGGGGCCAAAATCCCTGCTGCAGTGTCTGCAAACTGGGGCAAGAACTATAGGAAATGTCCCACCTCTGTAATTGCAAACAAAGGTTTCTTTACCAAATATTAAGTTCTGTTTTTCTATTGTATCAAATACTTATTTCTTGGAATAAAATGCAAATTAGATATTTAAAAATGATACAAGGTGATTTTAGATTCTGTCTCTCACAGTTGAAGTGTAGCTATGATAAAAATCACAGACCTCTTCATTCTTTGTAGGAGGGAAAACTTGCAAAATTGCCAGTGCATCAAATACTTATTTTCTCCACTGTAGATAGATACAATGACAAGCAAAAGGGTAACAATGTCCTGAACATTTGACTTTCAGGCTCCATATCTCACCATCCACTACAGCTTGAACCTGAGACTACCATCATTTTATAGACTATTATCTTGGCTATCTCATACATTAATTTGACTTGCAGCTATTTAGCGTCTACTTAGTTCTGCAGATCCTTCTGGGCTCTGGATCAGATTCAAGCAAAAATCTGATCCCAGGTCTCTTCTACACATTCCCAATGTTGGTGCAGACTGGATTTGGGTAGGAATACAACTTTTCTTCAACTCTTCCCACAAGTGTTGGATTGGGTTGAGGTCTGGGGACTGTGGAGACCAATACAGCAACTCTACTTCATTGTCATTGAACCGTTCCTTCTCCAACCTTGACGTCTGCTTCAGGTCGGTGTCCACCTGGAACACTATGTCGTCCTTTTCATACCCATAGTACTCGAGTGTATGAAGTAACTCAGCTTGTAGGACACTCACATAGAGCTCAGCATTGAGGTCACCATCGATCCTGGTCAAGTGTCCAACACCTTTGGCTGTGACACCTCCCCATATCATCAGGCTTCCTCCACCGAACCTGACAGTTTCTTCAATTTCTTGATCTGTTCGCCCCTTTTCCCTTGATTCTTGCAAACCCATTTGCTCCCATCAGAGCCCGGTCTATTGATTATCGTCTTTCCTTGTAATAAAGGGTTATAGGGTACAAATGACCACCAGCTCAACAACAGGTCTATAATCCATAAACTCCAAAAATGGCACAGCACTCCAACAGGATGCAAAAATAGAAGTTATTTATTCCATCATGTCCAGTTACAATATTTCAGCTCTCTCACAGGGCATCTTTTCAGATAGGTAGACAGATATGAAATAGTTAGACAGACAGATGGATAGATAGACATATATATGAGATAGATAGATAGATAGATAGATAGATAGATAGATAGATAGACAGATATGCAATAAATAGAAACATAGATAGATAGATAGATAGATAGATATGGCATAGAAATATGGATAAATACAGTGGGTACGGAAAGTATTCAGACCCCTTTAAATTTTTCACTCTATCTTTCATTGCAGCCATATGGTAAGAACCAAAAAGTTCATTTTTTTGCTCATTAATATGCACTCTGGGCCCCCCCCACCATCTTGAAAGAAAAAAACCAAATGTAGATATTTTTGCAAATTCATTAAACAAGAAAAACTTAAATATCACATGGTCATAAGCATTCAGCCCCTTTGCTGTGATACTCATATTTAACTCACATGCTGTCCATTTCCTTCTGATCCTCCTTGAGATGGTTTACTCCTTCATTGGAGTCCAGCTCTGTTTAATTAAACTGATTGGACTTGATTAGAAGGCACACAGCGCTATATAAGACCCACGCTCACAGTGCATATCTAACAA